>CAUYQU010080939.1:0-23056 GCA_963574635.1 Cheracebus regulus | reverse complement strand
AATACCCATTTTTAGACTGCATTCTAGCCTGGGCAATAAAACAAGAATCCCATTCTCTCTCCCTCTTTCTCTTCCTCTTTCTTTCTCTCTTTCATTTTTTTTTCTTTCTTTTGCTGTTTCTTTCTTTCTTTCTCCTTTTCTCTCTTTTTCTAAAAAAAAAAAAAATAGCACACTAGTAGAAAAATTCCTCAGTCTCTTAAAGCATATCTTCTGAATGGTTAGGAAAATATTGCACTTAATGGTAAAATGTTGAGAGCTCTCCCTTTGTTTTCTTTATAATATTGAATCTTCTAATCCACAAACATGGAACATTTCTCCATTTATTTAGGTATTATTCAGTATCTTTAAATAAAATTTTATATGTTTTTCCTGAGAGGACTTAACATTTGTTTGACAGTTTTATTCCAGGAGCAGCAATCAAAAGAAGCATATTTTCCTCATTCTTGACACGTAATGTGTGATTCCATTTACACAACATACAAAAATAGGCAAAACTAGAGTGTGTGTGGGGTGCACAAACAGGTTGTAAAATAAAATAGGGAAGTCAGAGAGTTATTACTATAAAGGTCAGTATAGTGGTTACCTCTGAGGGGAAGAGAGAACACTGTTATCAGGAAGGGTCACATGGTCTCTTTTCAACAGAGTGGTAGTTTTGTGACTTTGCATGGTGACTATCTGTTTTACGTAAAGTTACATTTCACAATAAACATCAAAAATTTAAGAAGATAAAAAAGAACATGCCCATGAAAATGTCTGAGATTAACATCTTTAATGGGTTATTTCTTAAATTTTGAGTTTTGTTTGTTTTTTTCCCCCATTTTTTTCCACCTTAATTGTCAAGCTACTCAAAAGTTGTCATTCTATTCTGGTCATTTATATTTTCCAACGGAAAAAAAAATAGCACATTTCAAATTCATTAGTGATGAAAATACCTTTTATTTTACTTTTTGTTCTTTATTTTAATAACACTGATATTAACACTACTAATAATATATAGTAAAACTATTACTACTAAGTTAATATTTACTATTAGTCATTATATGTCAGGTTCTATTCTATGAGTTTTATACATACATCATTTAATACAGTAATTCTATAAATTATTTCATATTTGCAAATACGCAGATATCTTACAGCTATAAGTATTTTGTTTCCTTTATTTCTTTGATTATCACTATCAGATGTTTATCAGCTATACTGGCCTTTTTGCAGAAGCAAGACTTTCATCAATTTGCTTTATTTAAAATTTTTTCTATTTTATTTCTATTATTCCTTTTTTCCCCTTTTTACTTTAGAACATTTTTGTTCACCATCTTGTAATTTCTAGACACGAATATACTGCCTAATAACTACAATTGCTCATTAGTCAGTCATATAATAAAATGCTTTCAATTTATCATTGGCCACAAACCAAAGCACAAAAGTTAATGTATAATTACAATAATTATTTCCTTTTTTAGAAAAGTAACATCTTATTTTGTTTCATTTCCCAGGATGGTGATGCTGTATTTGCCTATTTATCTAGTTATTAATAAAGTCTAGTGTGAATGCATTGTGGTTTGTCAATGTGGTTTGTATAATATTTATTTTTAGAAATTTAATGATTTCTCTTTGTAACCTAAGATATAATTTCAAAATAATTCATATTCTCTATTTTTAGGCTCAAAACATATATTTTTAAACCATGTTATTTATATTATTTAATTTTTCTATATACTGTTTTCTTCTTCATCTATCAAAGACTAATTAAAAACAGGTTTTAAAAACTTCTTATTCCAATTGTAGTTTTGTTCATTTATCCTTGAATTTCAAATGAATTTTGGTCCAGATATTAGATGCCCTATAATTTGGCCTATCAAAGGGTGTAATGATTATACTCAATCTTCCTTTTAACTTGTAGATGTAATCAATATACTACACCTTCTGCTGGTTAATGCTCTTTTGCCCTAAATTCTAGTTTCTATCACATTTCTACTGCTAACACACTTGGTTTTTGTTTGGCTTTTTACTGTGTATTTTGCTCACATTTTTATTTTTCACTTTCATCATTTTGTGGAATATGTATCTTTTAAAACTAAGGTTATTTTTCTTTTATTAATAATATCTGCTTCATTTAGCATTGGCTTAGTTACAACATTATTTTATAGTTTTTAAGTTTCCCCATTTCATTTTTTATTCTTTGCTATAAACTCAAATTCTTTTCTCTTTTCTATCCAGTAATTAGATGTTGTTCATCTACTTTTATCTTATTAGCAATTATCTTTAAATTATAATAAATTATACTTGATTTATGCCTCCCCCAATCAATGCAATCACATTATTTAGCACTTGATTATTTGCTACAGTCTTCCCTTCTCTGTTTCAAAGTGAAAGCATAAACATTTCCTATTTCTCGGGTCACTTTAAAGAGAATTGGAGAGAAAAGCCAGTTAACACATCAGTAAAAACTGAAGTCTTAGGCTGTTAGTTCTAAGAATGAATCCAAAAGCAGAAACTATTTTACTTTCGACATGTCCATAATTTTTAAACTGGTTTATAAGAAGTCATTATAGGTTAAGGATATTTACTCGTAATGCAGACTTCAAATATCTTTGTACCTTATTACACCTGTTAAAATTTTCTTTGGAGGGATTTTTGAAGAAATTTGAATTTTTTAGTCACCAAAATCAAACCAAGTAAACAGTCAATGTGCATAAATTGTAGGTAAACAAAAATAAGAGTCAATTTAATTAAAAAAAAAGTAAACCGAAACAATAATATATTTTACCTTTAGAATCAGCAAACAATTTTTTAAATAGTAGTTTTGGCAAAGAAGCACAAAAAAGGACACTCATACTGCTGGTAATAATTCAAACGTGGAAAATGTTTCTGAAGGGTATTTGAAAATGTGTATCAACATTCTTTAAAATATACATTACCTATAATGATCAAAGAGAAGCAAAAATACTATTTCACAAAGGCCTTTTCATGACAAATATCTTTCGTAAGACACTAAGAAATAGAAATTACCTAAATTTCTAAAAGCAAAGCATCTAAATGGTAATTTTTAAAAATTAAGTTAACAAAAAGGTGTTATGTACTAAGGTATTTGGCTTTATTCAATGAGAGGTCCAGCCTTTGCCCTTAGCTTCCATGTAACAGACAGGAACATCTCAAGGCAGAGGGCTGGCCAGACCAGACATTAGGGTAGGCCTGCCATGCCCAATCATATTAGCAGGGGAGCTCAACAAAGCAAGAAGACCAATCATGTAGTGGGTGGGGACTTTGGGTCAGAGTGGTATTCGTCAACTTGGCAGCTGAGATTTACCACATGAATAACCTTCAATGGATCATACTTGTGTAACAGAGTCTACATAAGAATCCTGAACACTGAGGCTCAGGTGAGCTTCTGTGGTTAGCACCCACCTGTGCCAGGAGGGTAACACATCCTGAGGACAATGGAAGCTTTACATTTGAAAACATCCCAGGCTATCGCCTATATGTTCCCTCTTTCTTTGGCTGATTTTTGGCCTGTATCCTTTCCCCACAATAAAGTACTATGAATATAACAGCTTTCAGTGAGTTCTGTGAGTCTCCTACCTATCAAATATGTGGGTGATTTTGGGAATCCCCAGAACTTGCAGTTATGTGTCAGAAGCCTTGGGTAGATTTGGCTGTTGGGAGAACTGTGCTCTCAAACCTTGAAGTCTGGTAAAACTCCAGGTTAGCCGAATATTACTATACTTAAAATATTTGTGTATTACCTATGTGACTGGAAGCAGATACTGCCAAATATTAGCATTGGTTATATCTGAGTGCTAAGTTATTATTGTTTAGGTTATTCCTATGTTTTACTAGAGTTCTACAAGAAAATATTTTTTTGTTTCTAATCAGAAGATAGTTTTAAAGTATGGCAAGGTAGCAAATTCATTAATCTAAAAACAAAAAGAAACCAGAATAATATTAATATTTAAAACCATGATTCCAAAAACTTACAGACATATTTCTGAGTAATAACTGAGTACCATCACTATGCACATTCCATTTCCATGACAGTTCCATAACATTTAGTAAAGAACAAATAAACAGGAGGATTCAATATTACAACAGTCAGTGTTGCAGGCAACTAGCCTGGCATCCATAATCACTCTTCCTACAAAAGAAACAAATGCCTTACGTACATCTGCCATTTCTATAAACAGCAATAGGACAAAAAAACAAAGAAAGAAAGAAAAAAAATAGGAAAGCGAGAAAGGGTTCAGGATATTCCCAAACATAGAGGGAAACCTTCCAGTAAAAGATTCTGCATGGCTAAAAGGAATGATTTTCCTAAACCTTTTACCATAACAGCAACAAGCAGAAAACATCACACCTAAACATACAATTTGGGGTGGATGTTTGCAAAAATGGAATGCTGGAATAAATGTGGGAAAGAGAAAGTGACCAGAGAAAAGATGACCAGAGAGAAATGGCCTCAGCTGTATTTTCCATTAGCTACAATTTTATTACTAATGGAGACATGTTTGGAATTCTGGACAATATAAGTGAGTTTGTTCAAAAATCAATAATGTCAAGCTGACACTATAGAACATACAAAAATGTTTCCTTAATGGAATAAAAAAAGAAGTCTGAGTAAGCAGGAGGGGGCAAGGACCAGCACATACCTTCTAAATCTAAGTCCACTACAGGTGGTCTCAAGTTCTTAAATTTAAAGAAAAGGCAAAATTACCAACATGTACACCTCATGTGATAATCAATTACCTAATGTAAGATGCCTGAAATAAATACACTTAGTATGGATTATGTCAGCTCTTCAATTAGGAATAAATTCATGGTCATTTTGAAAGCAGCTTTTAATGGTGTTCTTTGTGGCAACTTCTTTTCCCCTGATACTCCTCATCATCCCACCTTAAGCTATCAGTCCCCCAAAGTGAACCCAAGAAATCAATCTGCTAATGTATAATTTGTAAGGCTCCTCTGACTAACAAATGGATAATTGATTCCTTCAAAAATGCTGCATCCCCATGGACACAGAGAGGAATGAATAAGAAACAGAATACAGGATTTCATTTTCGTTCTCTCAGAGACCCACCAGTTAGCAATCCCAACATCCACATGGCTGCCTATGCAGCTTCATGCTCTTTAGTCACAGCTAGCAAGCATACCACACTTACACTCCATGTGTGAAAAGCAAACGTCTGTTCTTTCATACTTGGGAAAAGCTCATTTTACTGCTTATTTTACTCTCCACTGATGATACACCCAGGAGGGAAGCAAGACCTCCATGTTGATTTAAGAAGCCTATGAAAAACACACCTAATCACAGGTTTTCTACACATCTACAAAACAAAACAAAAACAAATACAAATACTTACTTTTCACTGACTTACACCAGAACAGTGTGTGTGTGTGTATTATATATATATATTTTTTGAGACGGAGTCTCACTCTGTCGCCCAGCCTGGAGTGCAGTGGTGTGATCTTGATTCACTACAACCTCTGCCTCTCAGCTTGAAGCGATTCTCTTGCCTCAGCCTCCCGAGTAGCTGGAACTACACGCATGCGCCACCATGCCCAGCTAATTTTTTGTATTTTTAGTAGAGACTGGGTTTCACCATGTTAGCCAGGCGGGTCTCAAACTCCTGATCTCAGGTGATCTGCCTGCCTCAGCCTCCCAAAGTGCTAGGATTACAGGCGTGAGCCACCATGCCTGGCCAGAACAGTATATTCTTTAATTAAAAAAATATATTTTATTCCATTTTAAGTTTGGGGGTATGTGTGAAGAACATGTAAGATTGTTGCACAGGTACACACATGGCAGTGTGGTTTGCTGCCTTCCTCCCCATCACCTATATCTGGCATTTCTCCCCATGTTATCCCTCCCCAACTTCCCACTCCCCACTGTCCCTCCCCTAGATCCCCCCGACAGACCCCAGTGTGTGATGTTCCCCTCCCTGTGTATTCCTTAACTATAAACTCTCCAATCTTTTCAGTTGCTCTGAGATTTCCTCTCCAGCACTAAACCCTTCTTTGATTCAAGATGGAGAATGCATTAATCAAACAAGCAACCCTGAAGTCGGAGAACTTCTGTGAAGCTTTCTTGAAAGTCTCACAACATAGGTTCAGTAAACACAAAAGGGAAGATAGAAGGGCTCCAGCCAGTTCCCCCAGGAGAGCCATCCAGTCAGTGCTCCAGGGCCTCCCATCACTGTCACTTCTGAGTAGCAAGGCAGCTGGCTGATGTCCACCCTTCCATTGCCAACTGTTCTCCCTAAGGTTGCCAAGAACTTCAGAGGCTGAAGCAAATGGGGAACTCTTTCAGCCTTCCTATCCTTGACTGCTTTGTGACAACTGACACTGCTGACCACTGCTTCCTTCCAACTTTCTCTTTCCTCAGCAGTGACAACAACGAGCTATATAAACGGTAAAAAAAAAAAAAAAAAAGTAAACTATTGTTATTTTTCTATTTTTTGTTATATTTTTGTTATTTCTGGTCCTGATGACAAAGGTGAAATCCATCATTCTTACCTAGCACATGAGTACTCATCCCCACCAAAAAATAGGATATAAAAACATGAACCCACTGCACACTGTTCAGGGAGGAAAGTATTTAATGACAGTTACTACAATATGCTTCCTCTTAAGGAAATGGGGGGAGAAGACTTTAGCTCTCATGTGAACCATCTTCACAAACATTAGGAAAAGAGACTGAAAAAAAAAATCCTACAAGAAAAAATAATGGATACACTCCTAGTCAGACGTCAAAGCAATATTAAATTCTAGATATGTTATAAATGTTAAGTAAATGAAGATTTTTAAATGTTCAACATAAAAAATAGAAACAATGATTACTAAACATGTAATGAAAAACTAGTTCAGAATTAAAGTAATGCAAAGGTAAACATTAAATGTAAAATGAAAGAAACAAAAATCAAGACGCTGAAAATTTCAGTCCCCATTCGCAAACAGAAATATCATATTAATTACCAGACAGGCTGCTGGCTTTCACTTAAAAGTGAGAAGAGATGACTTCCTTCATTCAAACTGTGAAACCATTTAATGTTTGCATATCAAGAACAGGTAGTGAAAAGGACCAGACCCACCCACTCTCTGGTCCAGTTCACTGCTCCTGCACTTGAAGTATACAAGTTTTTCAGGTGACCTCGCTCTCCTGCTCCTGAACAGCTGAGAGTCGCCACTGTGTTGGCAGCAAATCGTCTTCCTTCCCCCTTTTGTTCTCATTCAAAACCAAGTTAAAATATTTACAGTTTGAGGGTTGTGGATTTTTTAATAACTAGACTTAGAATTCAGTAAGTACCTAGGAAGAATCCAGAACTAGACTATAAAATAAAAAAAACAATTTTTGTTATTGTTACAAATATTGTTTAAATTGCATGACAGTCATTCAACCAACAAAGAAGCCTGGATGGCCAGCCTCAAGTGTACTTCATTCCTCACAAGCATGGATGTGGAAAATACACATGCTTCACTATTCTCTTGCTCAAGTTACCATTTTTGCCAATTGATGAGAAAAGACACTTTCAAGGAACCAATCACCCAAGGTATAAAAAGGAATGGCTGCCTATTTCCTTCCATTGTCTGTCCATTTACTAATAGACAAGAAGTGGGTCTTCTATCTGAATGACATCACCAAAATTGCTGGGGGAAAGGTCGCCAATGCCTTCTCAGCTTCAAAGTCAGTGGATGCCCTTCAGTCCTCATGGTTTCTGGCACCTGAAACTCTCCTCCACTGGCTTCCATTCTCTTCATTTCCTTCCTGCCTTTCTACTCACAACTTCTGTTTTTGTTTTGGTTTGGTTTTTTTTTTGAGACAGAGTTTTGCTCTTGTTACCCAGGCTGGAGTGCAATGGCACAGTCTTGGCCTACTGCAACCTCCATGCCCCGGGTTCAAGCGATTCTCCTGCCTCAGCCTCCCAAGTAGCTGGGATTACAGGCATGCGCCACCACACCCAGCTAATTTTTGTATTTTTAGGAGAGATGGGGTTTCACCATGTTGGTCAGGCTGGTCTCAAACTTCTGACCTCAGGTGATCTACCCACTTTGGCCTCCCAAAGTGAGCCACAACACCCAGCCTCTACTCAACTTCTCAGTTACCCTTCCAGGCTGTAAATCCTCAGCCTGCCTCTTAAACAGCAGTTATTTTCAATCCAGCTCAGGCCCCTCTTTAGAGCTGCATATTCATATTCAACAACTACTCTACAGCTCTATGTCAAACTGTGAATTCCAGAACCAGTGCCTTCTTCTGTATTCTCAATTTCACCTAATGACCCTCAGTCCACTTAGCTACCTAAGCCAGAGTACTAAGAGTCATCCCAGAGCAATTTTTCTCCCTCACACCCCACACAAGCAATCAAAAGTCACTAAGTCCTAGCCTTCTATCTCTTTTAATACCTCTCAAATCCATCCTGTTCCCACTGCTATAGCAGATGGACTCTTAATGGACACCAATTCTCCAAACAAGCCCCACATGCACATCCCCCACACATGCTCCTCATCTCCAACATCCCATTTTCCACACTGCTAATCCCAAAGTCAATCTTCTAAAAGCAAATTACACAAGTTGCTACCCTGTTTAAATTCCTTAATATAGCTTTTAAACAGAATGACCTTACATCCCAGTTTGCCTTTGTCAGTGTCTGTCACTGCTGTCCAGGTAAAATTATTAAGAGCTGCCCTTTCATCCTCATTTGAATTGTAAAATATATGATTGTCCTACTGATAAAGCCACTTTTCATTGCGAGGCTCCATCTATCTCTTGATGCTCATTTCCAGCCAGATGCAAAAGATTCACAGGATTCTAACCATCCTGGATTTTTGAAATGTTTTCTTTAGCTCTATATATTTGGCTTAGAGTAGGCCATGAACAGTCCCGTCCCCCACCACTTGGCAAATTCCTGCTCTTTCTATCAGATTCAATGCAGGCATCGCCTCCTCTGGGAAGACCCCTAACTTCCTTTTCGTAGGATGGCATATCCCTCTTGTGTGTTCCCACATCACTCTCTATCCAAGCATTCCTATTTCAGAACAATAACTCACTTTGCTGCCTGTCTCTGACACTTAATTATGAGCCCATGAGAGCAGAAACCTACTTTAAACTCAGCATCTGGCACGGAAAAGCTCAATGAAGTTCCCGAGAGAAAAAGAACCACAATCATCCAGAGGTCCAGATGAAGCACATCTCATGTAACGAGAAAACAGGTAAATACATAAATAAACAAAAGCTCTATAAAAAGACAACTAAAGAGCGAAATAAAAACAGAAACAGAGTTTTGTTGAAGTGTTATTTTCCTAAAAATAAGAACAAATTTAAAGGAAGATAAAGTCTCAGTTAAGTTCAATGGAAAGAGTTAACACCTGATACGCCCCTGTTCTTTTGGGACCCAAGGTTTTCAGTACTCCGTATCGGATATGAGTAACTGATGAGCTGATAGTCCACATGTGCAATCATATCCCCATGACACTGTATTTCAGAGTTAACCTGAGTATGCAAAAAATGTCTTCTTATGAGGTTTTAAAGATGATTCTACCTCTTTAAAATTGAATGACTATATTAAATTGAAGCTCTTTCAAGACAATCCAGATTTTAACAGAAGCTGCTGTTTCTACAGATGAGGGAATAATGCTTTATCAGTAACAATTCATTCCAACTTTAGAAATAGTTAGGAAATTCAAAAAGCAGCAAAGTCATTTATAAACACAAGGGGTAAGTGATAAAATGTGGCATGACTGGGTTATGTTACATTTAATATTCTGCATGATAATGTGGCTGAAATATCCTTTTATTCCAAAAACAACTACTCATCATCTAGTATAAATTTATACTTTTAAAAGTTCACCTCTATTTATATATATAAGCAATGCTGATTTCTAAGCAAAAAATATTTAAGTTATATAGTAGCTAAAAATTAGTCATACCAATATTGCTATTTTAATATGAAAAATTACATGTCTACTATTTGAGGTGATGACTGTTAAACTCCTAATACAGAAGTGCATAAATGCTCCCCAAATATCACAGTGGACTGAACTGCAGATGATTCCTTCCCAGTGATTTCAAATGGGCTACAGTCCTTCAAGTAGCTTTATGGTTCATCAGAGCTATGCCCAGATGCTACAAAATTAAAGTGAATAATATAAAATGATTACTTTAAGATATCCAGAGTATACCATTTACATGTATCTCCATATAGCCCTAATATTCTCTAATTTCTAACATGAGAATATTGTCTGACTGAAAAAAGTAAATTTGTTAGGAAACTTTAGCCACTCAGATTTAACTTCCATTCTAATAACCTAAAAATCAAATTACCCTATTAGAATATAAACATTCTTGATTAAACCCTAACATCTTAGAAATAATCTAAAAGAAATAAAAATAATCTGAGAATGTAAACAGGAAGAAATTTTGAGGAAGAGTCATCTTATTTGGAAAGAAAACAATGTTGCCCATCCACGTCATCCCTGTTTAACAATGGAGCTTAAATTTTCTGCATTTATGAGAAGGCTTATCAATCAGACTCTGCTTATTCATTAAAATATCCCTACTTTTTTTCTTAACTTTTCCTCTTATCAAGAGTTTTTTCAATCACCTCCCCCATAAGCGCATTTATATGCTGCAAACTTATGAGACCATAGGAAATGACCATTTGCAACTTCATTTGACCCCTAAAGCCCTAGGCTGCTGTCCCTACTATGGGCCTGAGACCAACAACCCTGTGTGCATGGCTGACAGGTAAAAGGCTCAGATATTTACCCTGCTGTTGCACCCATCAGGACAGCAGAACCTCAACAGAGGCAGGGGCATGGAACGGCCTTTCCGCCTGCAGAAGACTTATTAGATAGATGTTCGTTTTCTAAATCCTAACAACCTTTAAAAGCACAGGGAGGATTTGGAAGGGTTTGCCTCCTAAGACGCTGGCATACTGCTGATTCCTTGAGCTGTTTTCCTTTTGTTAAACTTCACCTTCTGCCTGTGCCTGCCACATGCCCATGGACAACATTAGAAGCCTGGCTTGCACATGGCACCAGACAGTAACTATGCACTCAAGACACTTATTCACAATCTGGGCAATGTTCAAAACATTACTTCAATAAAAGGGAAAAAACAGGCTTTTGGTACAAATCATCTCTTTTATTCTCATGCCAGGGATTGTTCTGGATACCAGATACACAGTGATAAACAAAACAAATGTGATCCTTGCCCTTATTAAGCTTACAAATCATTGAAATACCATTCAAGTTTAAGATAGTCACAAACTATCTGCAGTTTGTCCTGTTTAGTGAGGTGGATGAACAGCAAATCCAGAGTTGGAGCTCATTTTCCCCAGAGCTTGCAATGCCTACATCCTACTGCTACTAAGAGAAAGTTAAATTTCCCTAACAGTTCAGATCAACACCTTGGACAAGTTTCACTGTGGTCTCCCCATGATGTCTTGAATGGCTATTTACAATATTAAATTTGGCAGGTAAGAGAGAAAACTAATAGGACCTTCTCTGTGAATCAAAACCAGTCTGAGCAATAGCATAAGTAACCAACAAAGTTTCTCCTTCTAGAATTCATACTGTCACTGAAGAATTGCCAAGCACATGCCATATGCCAAACACTGCACTTAGTTTTGATATCACTGTGAAACAATCCACTTTACTGGAATACCATTGGTAAAAAGGATACACTTTTTTTCCATATATAAATAATCTGAAATGAAAGACAACTAAGTTTTCAAACTGGTGACATATAATGTGTGAAATATGATTTAAAAAACTGTTTGTTCTTAAACCAAGTAAATATTTTCCTTGCTTATACATATATCTAACAAAGATACAAAAGAAAGAGTAACAGAGGAAGAAAATCAGAATGACCAAGTCATTGGATTATTGCAAGGGAATAATGCAGAACAATTCATTAATAACTGCATTTAACAAAAAAGCAACTAATAGTACCAAACACCTGACATGATATAAACTGAATTTTTTTAACAAATGGACAAACATGGCCGAATACAAGGTGTTTGTGTACAGAATCTGTGACCCCAGTACTTTGAATGTAACTCTATTTTATAATTTAACACATCACATTACAAACCATTGTTTATATAGCAAGTTCCCCAAGTGAATTGATTTGAGAACAGGGTCTGTGTTTTATTAATCTAATATCCCTAGCACATCCTTTGAGACTGTTTGCTAAAGGAGTAAGAAGCAATTACTAAATGAATACCAAACACATACTCTTCTGCATGGAGTCATCAAGGACTGTGTCACAGAGAAGATGAGACACCGATAATTTGCGTAAGCAAAGAGAGGAAAGTGCATTCCAATGACAGCCAAAAGATGAAATCTGGATACCCTGTAGGCGCAATGCAGGGGAACACTGTTATGACAGAAAGCAGAAGTCCTGAGCACCGCCCAGAAGAGCTATTTTATTCCACAGGCATCAAGGAGTCAGTCGAGTGTTTTCAGGGAGGGGAGTAACAAAATCCTAGCACTACTTTGGGGAGATTACTTGGGCAGTCGTGTGAAGGAGGGATTAGGAGAGACACGAGGCAGGGAGATCAGTTGAGTTTTACTGCAATAACCCAGGTGAGATTCAATAAAGACTTGAACAGTGTGATGGCAATATAAAGAACCAGCAAAGGAAAGAACGAGCTAAAAGAAGCATCAAGAGGATATATGGGAAATGATGGAGGCAGATGATGGAGGATAAAACGTCAAAGAATCGGAAGAAAACACTGAGGGGCAGAAGAGAACAAGGCCTTCTGAAGAGATAATATTTATCAGGAGGCTTGAAAAACAGTCTTTGCAAGTAGGCAGAGTGACTTTTCTTGAGTTCGGTATTTAAATTAAGAAAGAGTAGAGTTCACCTTGTCTGGTCCAATAGACCACACTGAAAAAGAAACAAGGACTTAAAAAGATAATCTGTCTAATAATTAAAAGTCCTGTCCCACTGTCAGGACATTGTTGGGAGCAGCTCAGTGCTGTCTGTGGAACCAGAACTCAGTGGAGAAGGGAAAATCCCTTCCATTCCAAACGTGATTCACAAAACAGACATTTTCATACATACACAACCCAACTGATCTGAACTATTTTAAATGACAATTTAGCCTAGAAATAAACTTTGATGTTTTAGTACCCAAATGGGTTTGGTAAAAAACTACAGCATCCTCTAGTAGTTGGCCACACCCTTAAGATTCCTAGCCACAGGGCATCTAACACTACAGTTCCAGAAAACAAAATTCTTCCTTTTTTCCCAGAGAACATTCCCTAGAGAGTGTAATACATTTTTTCTCTAAGAGTAAGGCAACAGAAATGGGGTTGTCATACCTGAGACCATACAATTAAAAGGAAATCATAACTATGTTAATGTTCTGTAAAATTAAGTCTTAGATCCACAGGCTCAGATCCTTGGGCTATCCTAGTCCTAATTATCTGCTATGCCATGCTTTTGAGGACAAACTCCACTAATAAAAGCAGCTAAAGAGAGCCAAACATATAGCAGATCCATGAAGGCTGCAGAGCTTTCCGAACATCTCAGCAGGGCCCATAAATATCCCTGTTTAAGTTCTCAATATACAAATAAATAATACCATCAATGATAAAGAAAAAATCTGTTAGGAGTAAAGGTATGTTCCTACTTATGTTTCTCACTTTTATTTTTGATTTAATAATAGCTGCAGCAATGCTAATGCATTCTATTTATCTAAAATCTAAATGTTTGAGAGAGTAAAGCCCTTGTTTTCCGAGTTAGTAAAAGTCACTTATCTAAAAAGGGTGGGTAGTACAAATAATTTAAATAACTGAGACCAAGTTATTAACCAAAGAGAAAACACCTATTTTTCCAACGTAAGATGAAGAAAGATCACTTAACACTTCACAAATTCAGCTCTACTTCTGCCACAGAAATTATGGTTATAATGTTCTCCAGTGTAAAAACACTGTTTTATCAATCCCCATTAAATCATTTTACAAGTAGTCTGTCCTCTCTCAAAACTTCTCAAACATCTTATAAACCATGTTGCAATGTTGCTATATCAAAAAGACATTTCTGAAGTCAACTCACTAGATCTGCACTGGGATTGACTTTCCACACCTAATTAATCAAGCTTCATAATGTTCTTAAAATACTATTTGTGTAATGTGATTAAAAAATACCCACTCCTCCCAAATAAACACAGAAGCTGATGGAAGGGAGAGGCAGCAAAATGGGTTTAAGAATGGGTATGTAACAGAAGCTTCTCTTTTTTTTCCCCCTTTGTTTTTCCTTCTTTCTCCCATACCTCCCTTTCGGTTTGCCTACCCCATACACAACTCAACAGTATTAAAGCCCTTATGAATAAATTCAAAAATAGTAGTTCTTCAGGAAGTGTAGTAAACATGTGCAATTGGACTCTTGATCCACCTTCTGATAACAACTAATGTCTACTAAGCCTTGTGTTACATATGTTACATGTGTTAGTTCACATAATTCTCTAAACCATCATGTAAATCAGAGGTGTGACTATGACCCACACTTTATAGATGAAGAAAGCAAAAAAGAGGTTAGGTAACACGCCAAGCTAATGAATGTGGGGCAAGGACTGGTTGGCTGGCGTCTGACCTCGAGCCTGGCCTGCGTGCAGTGCTACCACCTCCAGAACCCACTAGCCATCCTTCTGCTGGGCATTATAGCCTCACCAGCACTTCTTCTCTAATCATTGCATTGCCACTGCTCTTTCTACATCCAATCTAGGATAGTAGATTACACTCATGCAACAGATTCAAGGGCTGGACAGGAGCTAAGGAAAGAAAATGGGAAATAAGTAGGTTCAGGGGACTCATTTTTGTATAACTTTTTTTCTGGCAAGATAGGAACTTTAGTATCTGTCACAATATCAAGGAATAAATTCTTCTCACAATCCAGTGAGAATTTTTTTCTTGAGGAAAAGTGAAGACAATGTAAAAAGCAAAACTTTAAAACTTTAAAAGGAAATACAGAGAATACTGAAATGGGAAAAGTTCCCTTATCCCCTTCACAGGGCATGTGATGGGGGTGTGTCTCACTTCCTTGGTGGCCTGTTGCTCAAACCCCAGGAGAAGCATGTTCAAACTCCTACGGCAGGCTGTGGTGCTCCCGAACCCACGGTAGCATCTAGGGGTGAATGTTTACAGCTTGTGAAGCCTCAGTGGGCGTGTGTTACAGGATGCTCTTTTTTCAGTTTTAGCCATCAGTAGGTGGCTTGTGTTAGTCAGCTCAATCAGATTCCCTGCTTTATTGCAAGGACAAAGGGCTTTCTGTATCCTGGGGTTTCTGGCCTTGGTGTACCAGAAGAATCAGATCACACTTCGGCTTGGAGAATGGGTGCAAGGTTTTACTGAGTGGAAGTAACTCCAGCAGATAGGGGAGCCAGAAGGGAGACGGTTTTCTCCTGGAGTTTGTCTGCTCAGCAGCCCGGGCTCTCCTCTAACCTCCCAGGCCAAACTCTGAGTTGTTCTGCTGGTCAATGGCCTGCCAGCGGGCTGGTGTCTGCTGGTGCCTGTTGGTGTGCTCTTCAACCGATGTGTTCCTCTCAACCTCCCAGTTGTGTGTTCTTCTGCTGATGTGTTCCTCTTGACGTCTAGTTGCTTCTGTCTCTGCATGCTAAGGTCTCAGGGTTTTTACAGGCACAGGATGGGGGCGTGGCAGCAGGGTGGTCTCAGGAAAGCCAACATTTGGGCAGGAAAACAGAAATTCCTGTCCTCACCTAGGTTCCTAGGTACAGGCCCCGGGGTGGAGCCCCAGCCAGGGACCATGACCTTCCCTTCCCAGTATTTCCTTGCCCCTCTTCTGTATCATATCTTTACAACTTTGTAGGAACAAAATACAATTTCCCTTAGAAGACACAAAAACCACAAATTATACATGAGATGATTGATACATATTTACCGAATTAAAATAAAAAATTTCTGAACCTAAAACACCATAAATGAGAAACTGAAACATAAGCCCACAGACTGGCAGACATTTGTCAAATAAGAAGTTGTGTCCAGACTTTCTATGCCTTCCACCCTGGAGAAGAGCTTCCAATTCCCTGGCCCAGCACCAGAATGTAGTATTGATCAGATTTTTAAATGTTGTGCCAACTTGATAGGTATAAAATGTTACCATATTGTCTTACTTCACATTTCCCTTATTATTCTGTGATTACTATAGGATCTCTTCACATGGCTACTGGGCATTTGGTATTCTTCTGAGAACCGCCTGTTCATGTCATTTGCCCAATTTCATTCTGAGTTGCTTGGGTTTTCCTTATGGATCTGTAAGAGTTCCTTATGCAGGTAACATTTTAACAAAACTATATATACTCTTAAAACTTGGTACCAACATCTCCTAATTAAGCTATTGAAGAACTTAAAGAATCAACTGCACAAGCAAATGAAAAAAAAGTTCAGATTTAAAATATTAATTTAGTGTGGAAGTGAATGTTTTCCTAAAAGTGAATCATAGGTATTTTATTTAATAATACCAAGACTAGTAAATGCTAAATCTGACTTGCTAGCAACTTAATGCTTCTGATTTTGAGCCATCACATGAGCTACCCCAATCAATGTTATTTCTGCTTGTAAACAATGAACTTTTTTATTATAAATCAATTTAGAACTTTACACATATACTGGCAAAGTACATAAACAATTCTCAAGAGTAAACAGTCTCATTAATAACCAGAAAAATACAAACTAAACTGATAAATTCCCATTTTCTAGAAATCTAAGTGGAAATGAATTTTCAAATAATAACAGCCAATGTTTGTGATGAGATATACTGATAAACTCTCAGAGTGTTGGGGAAAACATATTTCGGTATAACCTAATTGCAGGGAAATGTAGCAATCTGCAACAGAACCCTGAAAATGTTTATAGCATCTGTCCAGGTGATTTCACCTCATAGAATTTATTCAAAGGAAAGAGTCGGTCACAAGATCCCCACCCCACCCAAATATTTAGCATCACTCACTATGTGTACAGGACACTGAAAAGTTGGTTCCTGAACAATTTAAAGCATAACAAACTTGCTTTTTTTTCTTTAAGAAACTGCTTCTATATGATTAGAGTAGGACTCACACACATTTCTGCCACTAAGCAATGAAAAGTGCCCTAATATGTTAATTTTTTTCCCACATCAGTAAAATGAAATCAGATTTTTAGACTACCCTACAGGGCATTTAGTTCTTTTCCTCTGAGATGAAATTCCAGGCAACTACTGATCTGCTTTCTGTGACTATAGATTTGTTTGCATTTTCTAGAATGTTATACAGATGCAAATGTTATAATATGTAGCCTTTCGAGTCTGCCTTCTTTTACTTAACATGACAGAGCTGAGATTCATCCATGCTTAGCACATATCAATAGTGCATTCCGTTTTGTTGATGAGTTGAATGGCCACTGTTTGCATATACCACATTTTGTCTATCTTTTCACCTGCAAATTGACATACAGATTGTTTCCAGTTTGGGACTATTACAAGTAAAACTGATATGAATATTCATGTAGAAATCTTTGTAGGAGCATATTTTTTCATTCCCTAAGTTTGGAAAGGCTGGACTGTATGATAGGTGTATGTTTAATGTTTTAAAATTTTGCCAAACTGTTTTCCAAAGTGGTTACACTATCGCACATCCACCAGCAGTGTATGAGAGTTCTAGTTCCTCCACATCCTCACCAATACTTCGTATGATTAGTCTCTGTAATTTTAGCCATTGTAAAGGTATATTTAGTGGTAGGCATTATTCCATTTTAATTAGTTTTAATATGATTTTTTCCTTGCTATAAATTAAACAAAGAACTAAAATGTTAAGATTTAATAGGTGCCCATGGAAGTAATGAAATTCTTCCTCCTAGAAGTATAAAAGACTGGACAACCAAACAACAGGAATGCTATGGAAGTACAGCCGCACCAGAACAATGTGGTTCAACTTCTGGGTAATGAAACTGTGTGTTTTCAGTTGCCATGGACCCTCAGGTCATGTAACCTGAGCACGTTCAAATGAACCAAGCATGCAACCACAGGGGGAACCTAAAAGCAGGGAATGAACTAAGAAGTGAACACCACACAACAGAATCCAGGATCCAATCAGGTGGAGCTCTAGCAACACTCAATGGCAGGAGCCAGTCAGATCAGGCCTCACAGCATCACATCATTACAAGATCCAGTCAGATCACAACTCATTACCCAATGCTTATGAAACCTGACCCAGCCCCCAGCTCCAGGAGACACTGCCTTGAGAACTATCCCTGGTGTTCTTCTTCCTTGTTACGAGTAATGAACTCCCTTTACTAAATACTAAATCTTACTATATTTCCTTGGTTCTGGTCATTGGGTTGATACCTAGTCCAGCAATCAAACCAATCTGTTGTGTGGGTAACAAGAATTTCATGTCTTGAGTGGATGGTTGAAAAATATCCTTTAAGTGTTCATCTATCCTAATATATCACGATCCTATTAAATGAAAAACATTAGGAATTACAGCCAAATAAATAAGTTCTAGATACAGTGAATAAAACAAAGCCACTCAAATAGAAAAACAGAGCTTGTTTAAGAAAGCTCATTTTGAAATATACCCTGGCATGGTTCCCAGAGACTAAGAAGTCTACTACTAACAAAACAAACTCAAGGTATAACTGTATGCACAGATACTCATATCTTATTCATATACAAAGCCCCTGCCTTCTGGTCCATGACATCTGATTTACCATAATCCTTCTGGTTCACTTAGTTTCCTAAACTCCCTGAACTCCAAAGTTGGTCACCACAAAGACACGACCCTAAAAACATTTCATTCTTTTTCCTTTGGTCCTCTGGCTAAACCTGCCAAATAATTTGCCCCTATTGCATCTCACCATCCATTCTTTCCTCTCTACTCCCCTATTCTTAAGATACTACTAGATAATTAACACAATATGTATGAAGATAAAAAGTCCATGGTAAATGTTCCTCACCCTTTGGTGATTCCCTGTTTCATAAGAAGAATGCATCCCTTTGTCTTGACGCCACTCTAACAACCTGGAAAATGCACATTCACCTTTCTAGATTCACCTCAAATTTCACTTTCTACAGGTTCCCCACCTCCCATTTGCAAAAGTGGAGATTCCTTCCCTAGGTCTCCACCTTGTTCATAATCCTTTTAACGCTCTTACTTTGTAATAACGGCGTTGAACCCCAAAGAAAGAACCACCAGAACTGAGCGTACACTCTACTGAAGAATAAAATCCAAAGGCTTCAGACAGCTAAGCCCCAGTCCACTACCCAGTTCAGAGTCATGTTCCAAAAAGTTAAAATTACTTCAACCCTGACTTTGAAATACGTGACATACCAGGGTAATTTCATTCAGTGAAGGAATATTTTCAGTTTTAGCTATTTAAGGGATATTTGCCCAAATGCAGTTACCACTAAAGGGTCAGATATTAAAACATTCTGTAAGTATGATACTTTAAAAGAGAGCAGCATCCTGAATTCTGACTATGTTTTCTTAGCCACTTTGGTGCACAGAAGCCATCAAAGTTATCAGGCTATCTATAAATACTTAACCCATAAACTTGAGATTATTTTTTAATGCAGAAATATGACTTGCCTTGGCATCATTTATCAGAAGTTGGAATGATTTCCATTTAAGTAATTCTCAATTCATTTGACACATCTCTTATCACTGAAAATATGGAGTTCCAATATAGAAAACAAGTTCTTTAAACACACAAGAATCTGAGACCTGTCAATCAGTCTTAAACAAGTATTACAGGCACTGGCACATTTGAGCCAACAATGAACCACTTTGATCATATCAAAAGACACATGCCCTGCTTCCCAATTAACGATGCCACATCTAGAACAGCATACTACAGATAGTATTTATTTAAGGTCGATAAGCAAGTATGATTAGACCAAGAGTAGAGAAGGGTTTCTTCATTCAAGGATACACAGCTTAAGCTTATAGATCTGCTCCAAAGATTCTTTCAATGAATAGTCACCCAACATCACACTGGCCACATTATGAATAAGCCCAAAACGTGTCAGGCTGTTTAGGAGAATAATGAATGTATGGCATCTATATAAACTGTCAAAGACATTCATGGCCATACAATTTCCTATAATATACACACAAAATCCTGATATGGGAGAGGAAGGTATAAAAAACCTTGATTATCTGGAAAATAGTCTAAATATGTGTGGAACTTTGCAGATTTGGAACTATGGATTAGTTCAGCCAACTTTCATCAATTTCTCATTTGTATCAGTTCACCAACTTTTATGTTGAGCACTGAGAATGCAGAGAAAAGTTACATAAACTGTCCTCAGGAAATGAGCATTCTATGGGGAAAATAACATTGAGGCAAATAATTGTGACAAAAGTACCATATGTTCAAGAAGTGGAGGTTAAAAAAAGGAAAGTGGAGGTAATACAAAGAAGATGGATAAGCCATGTAAAGGATAAAAAAGGTGTTTGTGAATACTAAAAATGCAATTTAAGTAGCTTAAAGGAACACTGAATATTCAGGATTATATTGTCAAAAAGAGAGGAGAGAAGGAAGATGATGGTTACTTTGGCTGAAACACGAAGAGAGATGGGTGATCCTCCAAACACTCATATATCAATCCAAAGGAAAGAGAAAAGAGGAGCTGATTTATATTAGAAATAAATTATCTAAGCCAAAGAAAGCAACAAAAGGTCAGGAGTACAGTCCAAAAGATGGTCAAGTCCCAAAATCCAGGGCGAAAAATGAAATCATTACTACTCACAGATGAGGAACCAGTCACAAACACGTCTTGAAACTTAGGTTAAGTTAGGGAAGTGCCCTAGTAAGAATGTCTCGCTACATAAGGAAGGTCTTGAATGTACCAGGAGAGGAGGGTAGAAGAGTAGTGGGCATTGAATACATAACTAGAACAGCTCAAGCCCGATTTACATCACACTTCCTTCCATGGTACCTTTTACACCTGGAACGTTCTTTTAAAGTCTCTTTAGTTTCGAAACTTTGATGACTTCATACATTTCCCAAAGCAACTTTAAAAGGTATGAGTATATATTAAAAACTTAAATACTGCTGAAAATAAGGGTTACTTTCTAAAAGTAAGATTTATGACTGTGATCTTATATTAGCTTGAACTGCCATAACAAAATATCATAGACCGAGTAGCTTCAACAACAGAAATTCTCCAGTTTTAGAGGCTGGAGGGCCTCGATCTGCCAGCATGGTCAGGTTCTGGTGAGGGTTCTCTTTCTGGCTTGCAGACAACCTTCTAGCTGTGTCCTCACATGGCAGGCAGGAACAAGGGAGGAAGGGAAGATGTCTCCTGTCTCTTCTTATGTGGTCACTAATCTCACCTTGAGGACTCCACCCTCATGACCTCATCTAAATTGCTTTTAGCTTGTTTTTGTTTTTAAAAGTCAGGGTCTTGCTCTGCCACCCAGGCTAGAGAGTGCAGTGGCGCAATCATAACTCACTGCAACCTGGAACTCCTGGGCTCAAGTGATCCCCCGCCTTAGCCTCCTGAGTTTACACCATGCCTGGCCCTCATCTAAATTTAATTACCCCCCACCCCTCCAAGGCCCCAGTTCTAAATACCATCACAATGGGGATCAGGACTTCAACATATGAATTAGGAGGTGGGGAATAATTCAGTCTACAGTAGCTCTCAATATAAAATTTCTAATTATACATCCAATGGGCAAGTGAAGGTAGAAAAATACAAAGGAGAACAGAGAACTGGCTCCCAGAGGCCCTCCTGAAAGGTAATAACACAAAATCACCAGTTCCATAGATATGTTTCAAAACAATATTTTCAGCCAATATACACTTACTGGATACCAAATGGCACCAGAGAAAAGAGAAAGGCGAGGAAGAGGAGAGAAGTGTACCAGGAGACATGGCAACTGCCCTCTAAGACCTTAAATATGACTGTGAGGCTGGTACTGACACTAGGAGGGGCTACACTACAAGTGAAAAAGTCATAACATAGGAGCTCAGAAGAAGGAAACATCTTAGGGCTACAATCCAGGGCAGGACTTTACAGAAAGAATGGAGATTCACAGAAGTGCACTCTAGAGAGAAAAGAAGTGATCAAAAGTTTAGAAACAAGCATGCCCAAGGCAATATTCGGAAGGTGGTGAGCAGTTAAAAATTACTAGAGAGGGAGGAAATTAAAACAAAGATTAGAAAGGCGGGTTTCACAAAATGACCAGGGTCTGGAATGCTTAGCTAGATAGTTAGGACTTTATTTGGGAAGTAACAAAGAACTGTGTGATGTTCTCAGAGACACAATGGTTAGATGGACAGAGGTCTGGGTTTTTAATCAGCATATGAACATGAAAGGTACCAGCAACTAAGGAATACAGTCTGTTAGTTTAATCTCAAATCAAAAACAGGAATAGAAATACCAATAGATTCTGCTACCTGGCAAGGAGAATCATCAGCCCACCTCTGCCTTGAGAGATTAATTTCAAGAATTTGATATTTATCTTAACACAAAATGCCCACTAAGCTCCTGTCTTTTTAATCCCCTTTTTTGTAATCATCAATTTTATAAATATTTATATAATGTCTCTTGCCATAGTGCCTTACAGCAAAATCTCATCATTTTCTATTTCTAGCAAAGAAAGAAAAATACATAAAGGTAAACAGTAGAAATTTATGTTTGATCAGCAAGTTCTTTACTCTCTCACTAGCACACTTAAAGGAATAAATATTTAAAACACATGGCCTAATGCTCCAAAATATTTAACAGAGACATGGTACAATAATTTGATCATTCCTTTGTACCCTTAATTAACAAGTTTTAAATTAAAATGCTTAAATAAAGTGGAGACTAGTAAACAAAAAGTAACTACAGTCATGTACTACATAACATTTTGTCAATAAGAGACCACATATACCCACTGCTGACTAAAAAGTCAAATTGTAAAATACTAGGAGATTGAGAGATCCAAGATGGCCGATTAGCAACAGCTCAGGAATGTAGCTCCCAGTGAAAGCGCAGAGAACGAGTGGACGCCGCACTTTCCGACGAATTTTTGTTGCCCACAGACCGGGAGATTCCCGGCAGAGGAGCCACACG
>CAUYQU010080938.1:0-20443 GCA_963574635.1 Cheracebus regulus | reverse complement strand
CGGCCCGCGTCCCGCGCCCCCGCCCCGCCGCCCCCCCCCCGCCCCCCCGGCCCCCGCCGCCCCCCCCGGGCCGCCCCCCGCGCCCGCCCCCCCCGCCCCCGGCGCCCCCCCCCCCCCCCCCCCCCCCCGAGAGTCAGTACGTCCGGGCGCTGAGATTTTTTTTTTCAATGTCTTGTTGCTGTTGTTTTCAAGAACTGTTTGGATTTTATTATAAAATTGATTAGAAACACATTTTTTGAAAAGAAAAGAAAAAAAAAGCAGCTTTTGGAGCGAACGTTCTTGGAAACTTTCTCAGGAAGTGGGAAAGGGCCTGTTGTCCGGGCAGTGGAAGGGATGGGAAGGACAGAGGTCCCCGAGGCGGCGCAGGGCGGGGCCGCGGGGCGGGGGAGGAACGGCCAGGCCGGCGGGACACTAAACCCCGCACCCCTCCCAGCGCCCCCTGGGAGCCACGCCCTCGCACTGATCACACGCTCGGGTGTGTGGCTCCCCCAGGAGCCCCCCAGGGCAGGGCAAGGACCCCGAAGAGACGTACTGAGTAGGAGGCGGCTTTGCTGTCTGAAAGACGTGGCTTCCTCAGAAGGTCTGACACAAGCAGGGCACTCGCCTGGGGTTGTTCCTCACGCCTGAGCCTTTAGCTTCCTCCTCTTTAAAATGGGGACCATCCCTGGAGCTGCTGTAAGAACGAAATGAGAAAAATCCTGTACAGCATTTAGCAACGCCCCGCCCTTCAGAAGGCCTTGGAGAGGAGCCTCCCCATGGATTGTCTCAGCGAAGTCTCTGAGCAGGTGGCCGTAGTTACCCTTCCAAACTGTCCCTTCTACGGAGGGGGCTGGGCGGGAGGGGGAAGCCTCCACACACTCCCCACCCTCACGCCACCGCCGCAGCCTCCGCTGCCTCCAACATCAGAGACACCACAGGGCGTCCTTTCCACCCGCCCTGGGCCCTACCCTCCCGATACCCGGAGACAGCCCCAGCCTGGCTCCGCTCCTGGCAGCTCCTCCTCCTCCTCCAGCTGCCTCCTCAGCCCCCAGGCCTCTCCACGCCCACCTGCCGCGGCCCGCGCACCGTGGTGCCTCTTCTGCTGGCCTCCGGGGCATGTCCTTCTGACCGCGGACTCCTCCAGTTCGCTCCTGCACCAGCTCCTGGGGCCCAGCCTCTCCACTCACGCCCATAATTCTGCCAGGAGCCTTGGAGCGCCCCTTATGATCCTCGTCTCCATCACGGGCTTCCCACCCACTCCCGTGGGTTCACCACCTCCTTGGACACCATCTCCCATTGTCATCCATGGCCTAAGACACCCTGCCCAGCCCCCGCCACGGAACCAGCGCCTTGTAGCCATCTGAACCGGGCATCCTGGGGGCTCTCAAATATACCTCCAACCCAGACCCCGTCACACTGCCCCTACATCTTGGTCAAGGGTGACACACCCGCCAGGCTCTTTGCCTCCCTGCCCCCATCCAATCAGCCCCAATTCTGCTCAATTCTGCACCCAATGCCCTGTGCGTGCCCTGCCTTGGGGGGGGGGGCTCAGCAGCCCCTCACTCCAGCCTCCTGGGTGGTCCCCTTGCCCTCACCATAGCCTTGGCCCCACTGAGCTGCACTGGCCTTCTGGAGATGTCACTGTCTCCCTCTCCCTCCCCTAAACCGTTGAAAATCCTTCAGGACTCCACCACAAAAAGCAACCCGCTGCTCCTCAGCCACCATCAATGCCTCAGCCTTTCCCCGCCCTGCAGTGAGTGGCCCCCTTGCCTCTCTGCCCTGAGAGTGGACTGGCAACAGGCTCCCCCACCTGGAGTCTGCTCCCTCCCGAGGGTGCCGGGCACTGGCATATGGCAGGCTGCCAGGAAGAGGGCTCAGGATGGGCGGGTGGGGCTGAGAGGTTCTGTCACCCGAGTGGTCCCTCAGGTGGCTGCGTTCTCGGAATTCCTCTTCTTCCAGCCCTCAGGAGGCCAGGGTAGGTCCGCCCACGTGGCCCCCCTTGCTCCAGAGTTCCTGGAGAAAGGCCCCGGCTGTCTTGGGAAGAGGCTCACCTGCTCTTGGCCTCACCAACCCTCAGCTCTGCATGAAACGTGGCTTCCAGGCCTGGCTGCCTACAGGTGGGTGGTCACTGAAGCTCACTTCTGGGGGCTGGGGGCTGCGCCTGGCTGGAGGTTTCAGGGAAGGGTTAGGCCAGACCCCCGGCCCAATACTGGCACCTTTGAAGGGGGCACAGTGTGGCTGTTAGGATCAGGCTTCATATACTGGCTGACAAGTATTAGCTGGGTGACCTTGGGTAAGCCACTTCTCTGTGCCTCAGTTTCCCCATCAGCAGGTGGTAATGGTGCTTTGCTTTGCAGGGTGGTGGTGAGGAGCGAGCCAATGCACGAGAAACGTATGTGCAGCAGGGCTCTGTGCACTCTGGCCATCTTACACCATCTTTCCCTGCAGTCCCAGGCCTCACGGCCTCTGGCTCCATGCGCCCTCCTTCAGCTGCAGCCCTGGGCCTCCTGCTCCCCGTGGGGGTGGCCCAAGACCCTAGGGCTCAATGATGTGATGACAACTGTGTTTAGCAACCGGCAGAGAGTGGGCATGCGGTGCAGGGGCTGGCTCTGACCTTAGCATTTGCCAGTTTCCATGGTGTAAATAACCCTGCCCTGTCCAGTTTCCAGCTGCTGTGGATGTGGCATTGGGAAGACGTGCTTGGTGGCACACCAGGGTATGACGTCTCCACCACACAGATACAAGAGGTGTGAACAATCTCAAAAGCAGAAATGATAGTCAAGTGTGAACACATCATCAGGAAGTGGTTGTGCTGCATATTACCTTTGCTCTTTTGATATACTTTGTGAGCTTATGTAATTTAATTTTTAATGATGGCTATGCTTGACTGCCCCGTGACATGACTGAAATGTGGACAGCTGGCTCTCCCAAGCAGGTCCAAATTGGCCCCAGACCTCCACGACGCTGTGCTGTACCCTCTCACCCAGGGCACCAGGAGCTGCTCTGAGAACTCTGTGGGGCTGGCATCGGACCGTCTTCTCCTAGTCCCACGTGTCACCTTTGGAACAGCATGTTTAAGCAGGGGCTGCCTCTGGGTTTCTCTGTGTAGCCTATGTTCAATCCTAGGGACCCACACTCCTGGCTCCTTGGTCTGCTAGTCACCTCCCACCCAAGGTTAAAAAGCACAGGGTTTCTAGCCAGATGTGGTGGCATACACCTGTAGTCTCAGCTACTCAGGAGGCTGAGGCAGGAGAATCGCCTGAACCCAGGAGTCGGAGGTTGCAGTGAGCAGAAACTGGACCACTGCATTCCAGCCTGGGAGACAGAGTGGGAGTCTTGTCCCAAAAAAAACAAAACAAAACAAAAAAACACAAACCCCAAGGTCTCAGTGGCTTACAACCAGGTTTATGTCCTGCTCACGCTGCATGTCTGTCATGGGTTGACTGATGGAAGCTCTGGGCAAGTCATCTCCCTCTGAGATCCAAGTTGAAGGCGCAGTCCTTATTTGGTACACTTCCTGTCTCCTGGCAGAGATAAAAGTGAACTCTGGAACATCATGCTGACTCTGCAGGTTTCTCCTTAGAGGTGGCACCCCTCATTCATGCTCCCATCATTGACCAAAGCAAATCACATAGCCGAGCCTGGTGCAAAGGTGTGTGGAGTGCCGCGCTCTCTGGGGAGGGGCAGTACAATTTTAGGCAGGAGGAATGTCTACTTCGGCCGCTCTCACTATTACCACTGTTATTACTCAGTCCCTTCCACAAACTGGAGGTCATGCAGGGGCTTCACACACGACCCCAGCCTGCTGTCCCAGGTGTCGTCATCCCTGGCTGGGCCATAGTCCTCCATTCAGAACCTGGTGAGTGGGGACCATTTTGGAAACTCAGGGACTAGCTAAACCCACCAGGCCCCAAATCTCGATCATTCTTGGCCACAGCCCATTCTGTGCATCCACCCACTGACAACCCCATCCCCATGAGCCCCAGAAACCTGTCTCCCACAGCCTCCACACTCTCCTAATCCCAGCCTCCTCCCATGGCCTCCAGTCTCTCCTAATCCCAGCCTCCTCCTCCTCCCGTGGCCTCCACACTGTCTTAATCCCAGCCTCCTCTCTGAATGAGCTGCCTCCTCCTGGGCTGGGCGTTCTCTGTAGACTCATTATCCATCTCCACCCTGCTCCTCCCAAAATACCCCACCCACAGCAGGGCCCTCAGATCCACCAAGGCCCTGGTCATCCCATCCCTCCCTTCTTCATGCCTCCCTACCTACCCAGTGACAATCCCCAAGTCTTTGTCGATTCTAACACCAGAATGTCCCACAAATCCTCCACTCCTCTCCATCCCATTGTTCTACCCTGGTCTGGCCTGGGCCACCACCAAAGGTCTCCTAACTGGGCCTGATAATTTTTCCTTTCTCCCTTTTCATCCATTCTTTGCACTGAAGCCAGATGGCTGAGAGAGGCCATCTCTTCCTGGTCTCCCTCCCCATTGAAAGTGCCCTCTTGACGTGAAGTCATCCCACTGTCCAGATGCTCCACTCTCCCCTGCCCATGGCTCAGACCTCAACCCTCTTGTCCCTCGGCCACGGCTCCAATCAACATCTCTGGGTGGACACTCACTTCCTCTCCTGTCCATTCAGTTTCCCAGCTGGTTGGTGGACATCTGCCTGCAGAGATGCCTGGGCAACCCCAAACTAATGTGTTCCACATCCACATCCAAACTCCTGATTGCCGCCCTCCTGGCCCCCTCCCTCTCTCCACTCCTGACTGCTACCCTTCCAAACCCCTGCTCCCTCTCAAGAGCCCCATCCTTGGGCCTCCTTGTTACATGGTCTCCACCTGCCAACACCAGCTCTGCCATCCTCCTCTCCCTCAGCTCCACAGGCCATCATCGGGTCCTCCCCACCTCCTGCTCCCAACACCACCATCCTGGTTCTCCCTCCCAAGCACTGAGCACAGGGCCCTGGAGAGTGCAGGCTGAGACTGTGAGAATGAGCCGCCATTTGCCTCAGCTGTTCACTCATCCAACAGTGATTTATTCAATGCCATGGACCAGGCATGGTGCACATCGGCTGGGATGCAGCGCTGAACAAGAGATGAACCCCCCTGACCCTGGATGGACTCATATCCCCGCAGGGGTAAACAACCAGTCACTTCAGAAACCAAATATCTGGTCCGTCAGAGTGCCACAGGAAAGGTACGCTGAGCAAGGGCAGGCAGTGCCAGGCAGGGGTGCCATTGCACGGGGTGACGGGGAGGCCCTCCTCCCTGGAGAGGGAGGCATGATCCTAGTGGGCCGAGGTCAACCACCAGGGCCAAATGGAAAACAGCTCACATTCTCAGGAAGACATCCCAAATCAAAATCCAGGGATTTTGTTTCTTAACCTTTAAACTGGAAACAACTCTTGCTACCAGGATGGGGCATGCGGCTCAGTGTTTGGGGAAACAGAGTGGGCGTCTTTTGCTGAACAGACTTTTGTTTTCTTAAGTTTTGAACTACACGAATGCATTTCATTTTTTGAAAGGAAAAATTGAAATAGGAAAGAATCATTTTCATGGAACTACTTCCCTACAGGGAGCCTGTTTTTGCATCTGCCAACTTCTGCTGAAACACTGCAGATGGAGAAGGGAGAGAGTCATAACCCTGAAGATGGCATTCACCAGCCTGCCAGCACCAACGCCGCCGTGCTGGCATGTGAGTATGGCACACCCTGGGCTAACAATCACCACAGTGAGACTGGCCCCCTCTTGCGGGAGGGGAGACTCAGGAAGGTGGAAATCAGGACATCTGCCAGGAGCTGACAAATCCCTCTGGGACTGTCATACCTCAGAGGCTCTACAGTTTGACTACTGCTAAACTTGGACTAGCCCCACCACTGATCCATGTCAATCACTGCTGCATCCTATTTGGAAAAGCCCTTACTAAAGACTGGTCCACAAGATGAGATTCAGCTGCCCTGGGTCAAGCCTGGCTCCCCTGCTTGTCTGTTGTGGTGAAGCCAGGCCAAGAGGGTTTTACCAAGTGGGCTCCACGGTGGCAGAGGTGGTGGGGAGAGATGGCTGGCTATGTGGCAGGGGCCTGAATAAACAAGGATCTGAGAGGGCTCAACACACCCCGACTTAATCCTCAATATGGCAAGCACGGGGCCGCGGCCAGGCCTAGCAGAAGGGGGCTGTTTGGGGTATGGCCCAGCAGGGCGTGATGTGCTCAGGGGGAAGTAGGAAGTGGGTTACTGTCCTCTAACTACTCCATGTATCACAAAGCTGCTGACTTCAGTCTCCACAGATGCAGGCTGCCAGTCTGATAAGAGACTCAAAGAATGAGGCAGCCCTGTTCCTAGTTTCAGCCAGTGCGTGTCGTGTCCAGGCCCCAAAAGGACGACCCCAGCTCAGGTTCCCACCCTCCAGAAGCTGGCACAGGTGGCAGTGGGTTTCCTATGGAGGCAGCTCATTCATAACACATAATGAACCTTCTGCTCCCATGAGGAGAATGTATTTTAAACTTGGGAAGAGTCATAATTCTGGAATGTTCCACATGTTGCCAGCTTTAACCTTCTACAGTCACAGGACCTCTCCTCTGTGAGGAGGAACCACTGGCATGTGTGGGTGTGGAGGGTCCCTCTCCCTATTAGCAGGAATGTGGTGGGCCTGTGCTAGCTTTATG
This sequence comes from Cheracebus regulus, assembly GCA_963574635.1. Taxonomy (NCBI): domain Eukaryota; kingdom Metazoa; phylum Chordata; class Mammalia; order Primates; family Pitheciidae; genus Cheracebus; species Cheracebus regulus. Next base: position 13,802 of record CAUYQU010080938.1, on the reverse strand, counting down.
ATTTGGATTGTGTCCTGCACATAACACCTGTGAGAACGGAAGTGGGACTGGGACAGTGCAGGAAGTGTCTTCTTCATGAGGTGGTAACCAAAAGGTATGGCGATACAAGAGGATTCTGGAGGCCGGGCATGGAAGCTTATGCCTGTAACGCCAGCACCTTGGGAGGCTGAGGCGACTGGATCACTTGAGGTCAGGAGTTCGAGACCAGCCTGGCTAACATGGTGAAACCTTGTATCTACTAAAAATACAAAAATTAGCCAAGTGTGGTGGTGAGTTCCTGTAATCCCAGCTACTGGGATGGCTGAGGCAGGAGAACTGCTTGAACCCGGGAGGTGGAGGTTCCAGTGAGCCGAGATCCTGCCACTGCACTCCAGCCTGGACAACAGAGCAAGACTCTATCTCAAAAAGATAAAAAAACACAAAAGGATTCTGAGTATAACAATCTCAGTATAGCCAGCGGGTGACTTTGGTTCTCCTAAAATCCTGTCCTTACTTACCACTCACATCCCCAGATCTGCAGGGCCAGCACTTTTCTACCTACCTATGACTCCTCACCAGCAAGGGAAAGCCACGGGACCTCAGAAGCCTGTGGTGCTAAGGATGAAGACTCTAGTGAGAGAAGGGGCTCAGCCCTAGTGAGGAGGTTCTGGGAAGCAGGACACTCCCTTGGGAACATCCGTGTGAGAGGTAAAGGTCCAAGTGGCTTGGGCACACTGACTTCCTGCTGGGGAAGGCAGGGCCCCTCACATCTGCAGTGGCCGTGTGCATCAGAGAGCAGCATGGCTGCACATGTGAGAACTCGGTCAACAGGAATCCCGTCCCCATTCCATGTCAAACAGTCTTCCCCAGACACAAATGTTCCAGGATCTGAGGCTTCCCTCTTCTAAGGCTCAAAATGGGTTCTGTTTCCAGACGTGCTCATCTTTGCTTGCCTTAAGGACTCAATTTCAGCCCAATCCTTGACCCTCAGACAAACTGGGACAGGTTGGGAACTTTAATGTTGAGATCGCCAATGTTGATGTTCCGGGGAATCTCAGGCAAGTTGATGTTTTTCACGGCAGACACGGCCCGTGCAGGGGCTGCTGAAAGGCCACCCTGAGAAGAAATGAGAGGTGAGTATCAGACAAATTCTCAGTGTTATCTGCTTAATGCTAAAAAAAAAAAAAAAAAAAAAGGAAAAAACCAAAACAAACAAGCAAACAAAATAGCAGGTGAGGGATCCCTAGAAAAATTCCAAACTGAGCACATACAACAGAAGTTTTAATTTCCCCCCTTATTCCTCAAAAGTAGCCAACAAAACAATCTTGAGGTTAGATGGGGTTTGGCGCAGGGATGCAAGGCCTGCAATCCCACCAGACACCCGCTCCTCAGAGGTGGGTGTGGCCCATGTAGTTTCACAGCACCAGCATCTCACAGTGCCTGTACATGGTGGGTGCTCAATAAATGCTGAAATAATCTCAGGTGGTTTGTCAGGGGCACTTTTTGCAAGAGACCGAAGACTCTTACTGAAAAGTGCAAAGTCACAGGGAAATTCTTAAAAGGAAAAGGAAAGTCACAGCTCTAGGGCAACTGCTTGCCAACTAATGTCAGATGAAGAGAGCTGGCTTTGGACGCGTCATGTGGCAACAAGCTGGGAGTCAGTAACATGCAGAAGGTGGGGGGTCCCAGATACAGAAGGGCTGGTGACAAAGTGCAAAGAGTATGGACATCTACAGCCAACCCCACCTGCCAGGCTCACCCCCATGTGGGGAGAAGGGGAAAGGTGGATGAAGACTGTCTCGCAATCCTTCCTCCATTATCGCTTTCTTTCCGGATACCAACTCCGATTCCGCCCTCACCCAGCAAGTCTCCATTCCTTCTCATTTCCTACCCCCTTGCCTCTGACTCACTTACTATTCCTGGAATCTTCCCAGCCTACATTTCTGAAAGAACTATAGCTGCCACAATAGCTGTGGTCTGGAAAAGCTTCTTCAGCAGGACTGCCAGTCCTCACAGAAAGAAGAATTCCTGGTTTCGCAAGATCAAGTTCCGTTACACAAGGCAAAGAAGCTCTTTAAGACACTCAGATAATTAAAGAGGTAATTTGGTCAGCTATTTCTGCATGTGAAAGTATACATATGTAACCTCTGCACCCTGGTAAGACTAAGGAAGGGGATGGAGAGACCTCAGAGGGAAGGGACACAATCACGTGAACATCTCTACCAAAACCAGCACCATGTGGGGGTAGACTGGGGTATGTTATTTCCAAACCTAGCCCAGACTCTACTGTTGTTTTTTATAAGGCTAACTGGAAATAAGGAAACTGGCAACTCTGAGGTCTGAAAGACACCACGAGAAATGGCTGCTGGGAGATCAGACTCATAGAGCACAGAAACTAGGAAACCACACTGCAATAGGAGGAGAGGGCTCTGGGTCCCTCCAGGGAGCCAGCGGCTTTGAAAGGAGGAATTACAAACCACAAACATGGGCCATAGCCCCCAGGCCAGAAGATGTGTGCCTTCCTCTGCCATCTGGCTTTTCCATTCTCTCTTCTACCCTGGAAGTCTGAGGTTTCAAACCTTATTACCTGTTCAATTTTCAAGGCTGGTTGACCTTCAAATCCATCATTTTCAATAGACTCAAGGAAGAAAGAAGATGAGTATAAAACATTTCCTGAGGTTTCACAGCAACACAAACCAACACATATACACACTCCCGCCTCTGCCCAGGTCTTCTCTAACCAGCCAGGGCTAGAGCACAGCTGCTTGCTCACCTCAGATTTCTCCAACCTGTTTTGAGCTTCAATCTGAGCCACGATTTCATTCATGTTTGTTTCCAACACCATCCCACCCATCACCACCTCCTGGAGGATGTAGTGCACCTAAAGGGGAAGCAGAAACCACAAGAGTCAGGAAAGTCTGTGCTGGTCAGGGTGCAGCCCACAAGGTTTCCTTGTCCTGCAGCAGCAGAGTGGTCAGATATGACACCAGAGCCTGATTCACAACTCAGACACTCAAGCCCTCCTGCTCATCCACCTCTCCAGGGATACCACGAAGGGTCCCTCCCAGGTCTTGGCACATCACAACATGAATCTCTCCCATCAGCAGGGACAGAAGTAGATGCCTGGCTAGACTCAAGGCAGTGAGGTGGTAGCACAAGCACAGGCTTCAAAGTCACACAGCTCTCGTTTAAATTCCGGCTCTGCTACTTGCTAGCTGGGTGGCCCTGGGCAAATTATCTTTAAAGTGCTTCAGCTTCCTTTCAGGATTGCAGTGAGGGCTGGATGATAAATGTGTGTAGAGCACTTAGCCTGGTACCCAGGACACACTGTGTTCTAAGTAAGAAATGATGGCTTTCACTATTAATATTATCACCATCTACACTGACTGTCATGAAGTAGTAGGTCCAGCTGTGACTGAATAATCCGTATCCAAGCAGCTGAAATGAACATCTCCCACCTTCCATAAGGCAGATCCTCCAGCCTGTGCTCCATTGGAGGGATGTGATCAGAGCAAGACAGAGCGCAATTCCTTTGCACCCATCCTCACCTCGTTTCTTACAGCTTAGATTAGAAAGCAAATTCAGCATAACACCTTTCTAAGCACTAGGCTCACATTTGGGCTCAGGTTCCATCCAGCTAGTAGTCCAACAAAGCTGAATCTCAGTGTACCAGTGTGTTTGGTCAAGTTGGTAAGATAGCAAGTACAACCTTCTATTATTAACTAATTGCCAGATGATCAGGATAGTCCTAGGGGAGGTCAGAGAAGAAAGGGAACAGTGGCTAGAGAGATGAGAGAGCTTCACAGAGACAGTGGGAGGGCTGAAGCTGGGCTCTGACCTCAGAGAAGCAGGGGAAAAAAATTCAGGTAGAAGGCGTTGAAAGGAGCAGTTTAGCTGGTGTATGCGCAGGTATTCGGAGCTCCTGGATCTGGCTGGGATGGCAACTTTACGCAAGAGAGAGGCTAAGACAAGGCTGAGAACACAGTTTGGGTCTGGAACAGGGCTTCTCAGCCCGGATGCTAGTGACATTTGGGGCCGGATAATCCTCTGCTATGGGGCTGTGCTGTCACTGTGGCCTGTTCACTAACATCCCTGGTCTCTACTCGTTAGGTGCTAGTGGCACTCCTCCAGCTTGGCCATCAAAAATGTCTCCAGAAGTGTCATATGTGTTTTGGGGGCAGACTCACCCCAGCTGAGAACCACTGGTCTAGGGTCTAGAGGCAACCAGCAGTTGACTCTGTAAGCAATGGAGAGTGAAGAAGAAAGATGTGTCTGCGTGTCTGGGACTTGTGCACTTTTGGCATCTGAAGTCCTCTGGCATCGGCTCAGCTCCCTGTATTTTACCCTTAGTAAGTGCAGGGACTTCTGATCTTGAGGACACAGTGTAATAAATCAAATGTATTCCTTGTATGTGTGTCCACACAGCCTTATCAACAACTGTTCTGTCTACATATACACACACACTCTCACGAGGCATTTTCACTTTTTATACAATATGAATTATTCATTAGCTATATCCAAATGAAGATTTAATGGTAAAAGTTTCATATTTAGATAATTTACAAAATGTTAAACAAGACTGGTTTTAAACTTATTCCCTGGGGAAATTCCACTGTTTATACTTCCCCATCAAGAAATAAGACTCTGAACAGTATGGTGGTTCCTCAAAAAATTAAAAACAGAATTACCATATGGTCCAGCAATTCCACTTTTGGTATACACTCAGAAGAACTGAAAGCAAGGACTTGAAGAGAATGTGCACACCCATGTTCACAGCAGAATTATTCACAACAGCCAAAAGGTGGAAGCAGCCCCACTGTCCATGAACAGATGAATGGATCAACAAAATATGCCGCATAAATACAACAGAATATTATGCAGCCTTAAAAAGGAAAGGAATTTTTTTTTTGTTTTCATCTGAATTGAGATGCTGTAAAAGGGAAGGGAATTCTAACACACGCTGCAACATGAATGAACCTTGAAGATACTATGATAAGTGAAACGACCCACACACAAAAGGATGAAGACTGTGTGATTTCACTCCTAGGAGGTACCCAGAGTAGTCAAATTCAGACAGAAACTGGACTGGGGCTGCCATGGGCAGGGGGAAGATGCTGTTCCAGTATGGAGGTACTGTTTTGCAAGATGAAGAGCTCTGGAGACGGATGGTAGTGACCACTGCACAACAGTGTGGACACAGAGCTGTCAGCTTAAAAATAGTGAAGACGATAAACTGTATGTTACATATTTTACCACAATTTAATAAAAAAGGAGAGAAACAGTCCTCTATACCTGCACTTTTTTTTTGAGATGGAGTCTCTCTCTGTCGCCAGGCTGGAGTGCAGTGGCACAATCTTGGCTCACTGCAACCTCCACCTCTTGGGTTCAAGTGATTCTCCTGCCTCAGCTTCCCAAGTAGCTGGGATTACAGGCGCCCACCTGTAATGCTCGGCTAATTTTTTGTATTTTTAGTAGAGATGGGGTTTCACCATGTTAGCCAGATGGTCCTGATCTCTTGACCTCATGATCTGCCCACCTTGGCCTCCCAAAGTGATGGGATTACAGGAGTGAGCTACTGTGCCCAGCCTGCCTTCACTTTATATATGAAGAAACTGATGCGTTTTATATATGAGGAAAAAGCAATAAAACGATCCCAATGTCATGTATATTAGTAGCAGAATGTTGTTGATTCCAGAGCTCATGTTCTACCCTTTATATCATACTTCCTCAGAATCCCAAACTATGTCTTCCATTCTATTCACCCCTAGTTCATATGAAATCATAAGACTTGCCTTTGGTGTGTCAAGATCTTGTATTAATTCTTCCATGCTTTATGTCCAAGGCCTAGAACAATGCCCAGAGTAGGCATGCTGAATGAATGAAAGGCTTTTCATAGATCTATGTAGCATATTCCTTGGGCATTAGGGACTTGGAAGATGGACAACAGTGTGGTGGCGGGGGGGTTTTATGGAGAAGGTGTAGTAAAAGGTCTAATCTATGATGTAGTGGAGACTAGAGTCTGGTTAACAGAAAAAGCCAGTTAAAACTTCTATTTAACACTGCACCATAAAGTCAGCATTTTCAAATGCTGTTCAAAATGTGTTCCAAATGCAAAAAGAAGAAATAAAAATGCAAACTCCATTTTTGTTATAACTAGAGGATATCCAAAATTCCAAATCCCCAAACAGGTACAAAAGCTGTCAAAAGCAGGGAGCTCAGGCAAGGACTCCTTCACTTTACAGAAGGAAAAGAAGAAACAATGCTACAGGGAGAGGACACGGGAGCTGGAGATATCAGAAACATCTGCAAAAATATGTACTTCCTGCGGGTAAAGGACACACTCTGGTACCAAATTAATTCCTTGTTTTTAGAAGGCAGGAATGTCCTTGGACCTGAAGTAGAGGCTAAATGAGAAATCACACCAGCTACATTTGCCTCACACTCTGTGGCAGTGGAGAAGACATCCTTTGCATGTGGAGATGCTAAGAAACACGTTGCCTATTCTCGATTGGCTGGCTAGAGACAAAGGGTAAATGAACTCACCCAGAACCCTAAGTCAAGGGAACAATGCAGCCAGCCCAGAACACAATCTTGGTGGCTCCCCCAACAAGCATCCTGCAAATAGCTGGTCCCTGAAAAACTTGCCTATTTAAAGATGTGTATACAAAAAACCTCAACAGGAACTATATACATATACAATGAGAAAAAATTAGGAAAGAAATAGGAAAACCAAATGGCAGACTAAGACCATAGACTGGAAAAGGGGCTCCATGGACTAGATAAAGTGGTAATACAATATTTTACACAACAAAAAAAGGAAACTTGATAAAATAGTTGCCTCATGAAACGAGAGCTCGAAGCTGAAATGCAAGAGCTATGGCAGCCTCAGGGAGACAAGGAGAGAAGACAAGCTGTATACGAGCAGAACTGAGGAAAGAAGTGAAAGGAAAAAGACTGTTATAGAAGTGACAGTGAAACTGGAAGAAGCAAAGGGAGAAGAGACAGTAGTGTGCCAAAAACACATGAGGAAGAAAAGGGGAGATACAGAAAAAAATAGATGAAACCAAAAAGGGCTAAAAGGAATAGAGAGGAAACAGTTACAGAAGACAGGAAAGGAGATGCAGTATTTGCATAAAAGAAAACTTTAACATGAATGTGAAAAATATGTAAAGATATGTTCATAAAGATAGAATCCAAGATGTTTCTGAACTATAAGAGGACTGGGGTCTACATATTGAAAGGTCACATGGTATCCCAGGAAAAACAAATTCAGAACAGGCATTGCCAAGAGACACCTTTAGGTAAGATTTCTGGGTTTCTGCAACCAGGCAAAAAGATCAAATCACTTAAAAGAGGGGCAAAATCATGAAAATGTCCACATTAATATTTAATGCTAACAGAAAAAAGGAACAATATTGACAAAATTCTCAAGGACAGAAGTGTGACTCAAGGACTTTACCCCCAGTCAACTGTCCAGCAAGGGTAAGAGAATGGGGACCATTGTTCCCAAGTATTTCTTTTTCTTTTCTTTCTTTTTTTTTTTGAGGCGGGAGTTTTGCTGTTTCTCCCAGGCTGGAGTGCAATGGTGCGATCTTGGCTCACCACAACCTCCGCCTCCTGGGTTCAAGCGATTCTTTTGCCTTAGCCTCCAGAGTAGTTAGGATTACAGACATGCACCACCACGACCGGCTAATTTTGTACTTCTGGTAGAGACAGGGTTTCTGTCACAAACATATCACCATACCTGGCCAAGTATTTCTTAAGGAATTTACAAAAGGAAGCACTTGTGCCAACCAAGAGGTGACTGGAAAACCTATGGCAGGGCCAGGCGCGGTGGCTCATGCCTGTAATCCCAGAACTTTGGGAGACCAAGGCGGGTGGATCATTTGCGGTCAGGAGTTCAAGACTAGCCTGGCCAACATGGTGACACCCTGTCTCTACTAAAAATACAAAAATTAACTGGTTAGTAGCAGCGTGTGCCTGTAATATCAGCTACTTGGGAGGCTGAGGCAGGAGAATTGCCTGAACCCAGGAGCAGGTTGCAGTGAGCCGAGATCACGCCACTGCACTCTACCCTGGGCAACAAGAATGAAATTCCGTCTCAAAAAAACAAACAAACAAATAAAAAAACTATGGCAGAAAGTCTTACGGTGAGCAATCAAACTACTTAACTGTAGGTCTAAGACTAAAATAGGATTAGGGTAACAACAGAGCATAAATGCTACATACTTTGACAATATAGAAAACTTCAGCTAGCAAAAACTAGGAAGAGATGAGGGGAAAAAAGGAGGGAAGTAGAATACAAACATTGATTTCCTCACCCTCAGCAACGGAGAGTTCATGGACAGCATTTAAAACTGATAACTAAAGTAATGAAGATATGGTTAATCTGATTTTTACTGTGACTTTTCCCGTGAATGTCCAAACCTATTATCATTTGCTATAAACAAGACTTTGAGAGCCAGTAAACTTTTCACTAGGGCCAAAAAAAACCTCTTCTTCCTTTTTTCTTTTCTTTTCTTTCTTTTTTTTTTTGAGACAGGGTTTCACTCTGTCACACAGGCTGGAGTGCAGGGGCATGATTATAGCTCCCTGCAGCCTACAGCCTTGAACTCCTGGGCTCCAGCAGTTCTCCTGCTGAGTAACTGGGCCTACAGGCATGTGACAACATGCCCAGCTTTTTTTTTTTTTTTTTTTTTTTTTAATTTTTAAGGGGAGATGAGGTCTTGCTATGTTGCTCAGGCTGGTCTTCAGTGCCTGAGCTCAAGGGATCCTCCCACCACAGCTTCCCAGAGTATGGGATTACAGGTGTGAGCCAGCGTGCCCAGCCCAGAAGGATCTCTTCTGCTGAGTAGAGTTCTATGCCATTAAAATGTTGCAAAAAAACTCACCTGGAAGGCATCATCTATAATTTCCAGCTTCTCTGAAGTTAGATGTCAGACTGCGATGAAACAGTAAGTACAGAGACCCTAGATTTTCAGGATCCCTCTACCTGCACTCTTCCATAGTTATCTTGCCCAAACCTAATTCAACTTCATTAACTTTTTAAAGTAATTTGTCCTTCCAAAGTATTCTTCTTAGTTTTCATAGAATAATTTTATTTTCCTTTTTTTTTATTTTTATTTTTTTTTGGAGACAGAGTCTCACTCTGTTGCCCAGCTGGAGTGCAGTAGTGCAATCTCAGTTCACAATAGCCTCTGCCTCCCAGGTTCAAATGATTCTCTTGCCTTAGCCTCCCAAATAGCTGAGACTACAGGTGCCCGCCACCACACCCAGCTTATTTTTAGTAGAGACAGAGTTTCACCATGTTGCCCAGACTGGTCTTGAACTCCTGAGCTCAGGAAATCCTCCCACCTTGGCCTCCCAAAGTATTAGGATTACAGGCATGAGCCACCATGCAGAGCCAGAATAATTTTCTTTTCTACCTCATAGTTTAATCTGTGTATAATCAATTACATAATTATAGTACCAGTTTACTGGCATAAACAGATCTGGAAACATCACAACTGACCTTTGGTAAGCAAAATGACTCAAGTGGTTTAAGTGAGCAACGGATGAGCAAACAGCTGCCCGTGTTAATCCTGCTAGTCAGTTCAGACCCTGTCCACTGAATATGAAGCTGACCATGAAAGACGGCTAACATTTCTCTGAGTGGAGATAGAGGGGACCTAAGAAAGTTGGAGGCTGCCAAGCATGGGTGTGGGGAGCAAGCAGTCAAGAACCAATACTGAACTCATGTGCCTACAGAACTGGTGGTAAAGTCAGGGCACAAAGAAGGGTTCTGTTAAACAACAGAAGCTGGCTGATAGGCTGACCTTGAGGATGCCCGCAGAAATCTAGGTAAATACCTGAGAACACTGAGAGATAAAGTCACAAACCAACACAGGGAGGCTGGCAGGGAAGGCAAATCTGAGATGTGAGTCATTCAGATGGATTCAAAACCACAGGAATAGAAGGCAAGAGGCTATGTCTTCGAGAGGCCTAAACCCAGCCTCAGACAGTGTGCACTGAACAAATATGAATTATCAAATAATAATAATCCAACTTTCTACTCAGCAAGCATGGGAAGTAATGACACTAGCAAAATTCATTCAGAAGTGTTAACACGGTTTAAACAAAAGTGCGGCTGGGCGAGGTGGCTCACGCCTGTAATCCCAGCACTTTGGGAGGCCAAGGTGGGCGGATCACCTGAGGTCGGGAGTTTGAGACCAGCCTGACTAACATGGAGAAACCCCATCTCTATTAAAAAAAAAAAAAAAAAAAAAAAAAAAAGGCCAGACGTGGTGGCTCATGCCTGTAATCCAAGCACTTTGGAGGCCAAGGCGGGTGGATCACCTTAGGTCGGGAGTTCAAGACCAGCCTGACCAACATGGTGAAACCCTGTCTTAATAAAATAAAAATAAAAAATAAAGTGCTACTGACATTTTAGTTCTTCCCAAATCCAATGGTAATTTAACCTAAAAATAATTACAACCAGGATGAGTTTCGTCTGACATAAAGATTAGAATAACCCCAACAAACCAACAGGATATCTTGATATAAGGGGAAGGCAATAAAGAAAATACTTTGGTTGATAAATCTGAAATCCAAAAAGGTAAAATGAGGCATAGATACTGATGTTTTCCAAGATCAAGATACATAAGTTTATGGCCACATTTTAGTGAGTGAAAGTTGGTATATTTAGCTCTGTCCCATTTAAAGTTTCCTCTCGGAACCCCTCAAAACAGTCAACAGTAGGAATGAGTACTGTAGTCCAAATGTCAGTTCCTCTAAAGACAATTTAACCTGCTATTGAGTCTCTCAACTTTCCCCCAACACCTCTGGACATCTGTGTCTCTTCATTTTTTTTTCTTGAGACAGGGTCTTCCTCTGTCGTCCAGGCTGGAGCGCAGTGGCATGATCTTGGCTCACTGCAACCTCTACCTCCCGGGTTCAAGTGATCCTGCTGCCTCAGCCTCCCTAGTAGCTGGGACTACAGCTGCACAACACCACGCCTAATTTCTCTATTTTTTTGGTAGAGATGGGGTTTTACCATGTTGGCCAGGCTGGTCTCAAACTTCTGACCTCAGGAGATCCGTCGACCTCAGCCTCCCACAGTGCTGGGATTATAGGTGTAAGCCACCACACTCGGCCTCATTTTTTCTTGTCTAGGATGCTATCACCTCATCCTCCATTCCTTAAGGTACTTGCTTCTGTAACTGGACCCACTTACTGTCTGCAACACAAAGTTAACCTCTACAGACAAAAGTAGATTAAGACCAGGCATAGTGGCTCATGCCTGCAATCCCAGCATTTTGGGAGGCCTAGGATGGAGGACTGCTTGAGCCCAGGAGTTCAAGATCAGACTGACCGACATAGTGAGACCTCTGTCCCTATTTTAAAAAAAGTTTAAAAACTAGCTAGGCTGCCGGGCGCAGTGGATCATGCCTGTGATCCCAGCACTTTGGGAGGCCAGGAAGGTGGATCACCTGAGGTTGGGAGTTTGAGACCAGCCTGACCAACATGGAGAAACCCCATCTCTACTAAAAATACAAAATTAGCTGGGCATGGTGTGGCACATACCTATAATCCCAGCTACTCTCGAGGCTGAGGCAGGAGAATTGCTTGAACCCAGGAGGCAGAGGTTGCAGTAAGCTGATATCATGCCATTGTACTCCAGCCTGGGCAACAAGAGCAAAACTCCATCTCAAAACAAAACAAAACTAGCTGGGCATGGTGGCACAAGCCTGTAGTCCCAGCTACTTGGGAGGCTGAGGTAAGAGGATCACTTGAGCCTGGCAGTCAAGGCTGCAGTGAACTGTGATTGCATCACTGTACTCCAGCCTGGGAGACAGGGTGAGATCCTGTTTCAAAAAAAAAGATTAAAATGTAAAATGAGCCTGCTAGTTTCATACCAGAATTGACTCTAAGAGGAAAATATGAGTCTAAGAGGAAAAATAAAAGTGTCACTTCAAGTGTAAGATGTGTCTCAGGAACCTAGCTCTGGAACTACCAGAGGTGGAGACAAGTCAGTTGCAACAGCCCTCCAGAAGGTCAGAGGATTCCATGATCTTCAAGGGTTCCACACCTGGTTGTTTCTCACTGAAATCAAAGAAAGTTCTGAATCGAATCCCATGTCAACAGACATCATCACTTAAAAACAGACTGATCTGAAACCTGAAGATAATAGAGAAAAAGGCATAAGCAATTACTTTTTACTCTAGTGAAAACACATAGTCTAGCCGGGTGTGGTGGCAGGCGCCTGTAATCCCAGCTTTTTGGGAGGCTGAGGCAGAAGAATCGCTTGAACCCAGGAGGTGGAGGTTTTAGTGAGCCGAGATTGCACCATTGCACTCCATCCCGGGCAACTGTGTGAGACTTCACCTCAAAAACAAGCAAAAAAACAAAACCACATAGTCTCCAAACCTTAAATGGGTCATGTTCCAAAAGTTTAAGTATTTAAATTTACAATGCATTTTTCTATAAATGTAGTAAGTAATGTTCTCAGGCTAGCAGCTCATGAAAGCAGACTTAAATTCATAAAGCTACCCAAAATGTGGTACCAGAGAGCACCCCTGACACTACACCTAATATGAACAATACTGTTTCTATAATAAAATGCAGTTCTGGATTGGGATGGCAGGATCCCATCTAACAGGCAGAGAGGGTAAGTAAAATCTTTTGAGACACCAGCAGCACGTTAATGCACACTACATCTCAAGCTTAATCGCATTCATAGAAACCTCTAATGTACATCAATCCCTCTCCAGGTGACTTGCATTGGAGGGCAAATGCCTGTTGTGCTACAAAAGACAGGAGCTCACACTCGCACTGTAGAGTCTTTCTCAAAATAAATGTGTTATACACAGAAGATAAAAATACCAATCAAATATAAAAGAACATGGTCACAGTGCTTGTATGAAAACATGAGGATGCCAATTCTGCAACAGTCAAGCTTTAAAAAAGAATTGTTCATCACTGACAAGACATCTAGTCTACCATATAAAAAGCTGAGTGCTGGTAGCTTTTTCTACTCCTTTATAGCATAGCTGGTTTCATTAATTCCTAGGAAAGGGCTTTGGAGAATAAGTAGGGAAGAGACTGTTGAGAGGCAGAAAATGCATCATTTTCTTGTCTATACTTGAGGGCATGGTGGCTATTAATGAGCCAAAGGGTAACAAGATGCTCTGAGTGGACTCAGCACTGACAGGGGAAGAGAAAATCATCTGAGAGTCATCTTGGCCCAGAGTCAGACTCTAGTTTCCACATCGTTCATTTTAGAAAGAAATGAAAAGGGGAAGAAGATATTTTTATGAGTAGAACTGAGGGCCTGGTACATATGGCTTTTTCTCTCTTACTCATATTTTCATTACAGAGTCCAATGTTTCATCGGTGTTTTAAAACCTGCAAAGGACTGCCTAGCCTCATTCCCTTGCATCTCTTTTGCCTAAAAATGAACATATGTAGCTAGATATAGTGACTGTTGGCTGGATGTCTCTGTAGGTATAACTGCAGTGAACTGTATGGAACACAAGAACAAGTAGCAGGCATACTTGACTGCACTGAAAAGCTGACTTCTAATCAGGGAGACAAAACTATGCATGAATGAGTTGACATAAAATCACCATTAAATCATTTTAATAGAAACCTTCAAAAGTGTATTACACACTCCCATGATTTCTAAAAAAGAATATTCTGGGAGAGAGATCCAAGATGGCCGATTAGCAACAGCTCAGGAATGTAGCTCCCAGTGAAAGCGCAGAGAACAAGTGGACGCCGCACTTTCCGACGAATTTTTGTTGCCCACAGACTGGGAGATTCCCGGCAGAGGAGCCACACGGGTC
>CAUYQU010080937.1:0-20669 GCA_963574635.1 Cheracebus regulus | reverse complement strand
GCAGTGGGGACATGTCCACAGCCTGTCATCTCACAGTCCCTGCTCCCCTGATGTGGGTGGATCCCTCCTGGGGACCACCGTTGATGATGGCGTTCACCAGGACCTGCAGAGAGTTCTCACCTGTGGGCAGGTGGATGAAATCGAAGGCGTGCTTGATGATGCGCACAGTCACGAGCTTCTTGCCGTTGCTGTGGCCATGCATCATCATGGAGTGAGTGAGGCGCTCCACAATGGGGCACTGAGCTTTACGGAAGCATTTGGCGGCATACCGCACAGCACTGTGAGCCAGGTACTTGGCATACTTTTTCTTCACTGCAATGTAATCCTTTGGGGAAATGTCATTGATTTGCACATCATCAGTGTTCCACTTCCCAAAGGGCTTGATGTCAGGGTTCTCTGCCATTGCTGGTGCTGCCGTCTCCCACTCGGTCATCCTGAGGGCACAGCCCGAGTGTCTGTTGCTTGGCATGGACCATGTGCTGCCCTGGAGTGCCAGTTTTTCTACACCCCTGCCAACACTTCGTGTGGTCAGTCTTTGTAATTTTACTGCACTCTAGTAGGTATCTCTTTGTGGTTTTAATTTACACTTCTCACAACTAATGATTTTAGGTATCTTTTCATGTGCTGCTTTACTATTGTACATCTTCTGTGAAATGTCTGTTCAAATCTTTATGACTATTGTTTAAAAAAATTTTTAAATTAGGTTTTGAGAGTTCTTTTTATTCTAGATACAAATCCTTTATCAGACTTGTAATTCACAAGTCTTAGAGGCTTATCTTTTATTCAAAGGGCAGTTTTTAATTTTGATGAAGTTTAGTTTATCAAGTTTTTCTATTACGGATTTTGGTTTTGGTGTTGGTCTAAGGAAACTTTGCTTAATCAAAATTTACATATGCTTCTAAGTTTTATAGCTTTATATTTTACATTTAAATCTGTCTTCTATTTCGAGTTAATTTTTTAAATGGTGCAAGTAGGGAGTAAAGTTCCCTTTTCTTGCATGTGGACACCATTTGTTGTAAATCTCTATTTGGGTGCTCTCTGTACTAGTCTTTCGATCTCCCTGTTTGTACATGAATATCATACTGTCTTGATGGCCACAGCTTTGTAATAAAGTCTTGAAAATCAGGTAGTGTTAGTCCTTCAACTTACATTCTTTATCAGAGTTGTTTTGGCTGTTTTAGGTCCATTACGAACTTTATAATCAATTTTATAGGGTTTTGATTGAGGTTCTACTGAATCTCAGTAGATTTTATTTCAGTAAAATAAATAATAGATCTCAATTTATGTTTAATTTGGAAAGAGTTGACATCTAAATTTTGAGTCTTCTTACCTATGAACAAGATATACCTGATAGGTTTTGTTTCTTTAAGCAACGTGTTCTAGTTTTGCATACCTTTTGTCTGATTTCTCTGTAAGTATTGAATGTTTAATTTCAAGATCTGATAATTTGTTGCTAGTATATAGGAATAACATTGACTTTTGTATCTTGCAATCCTGCTAAACTCATTAGTTCTACTTTTTAAATAGATTTCTTAATATTTTCTCAACACAATCACGTCATATGCAAAAAAGACAGTCTCACTTTTTCCCTATCAGTCTGGATACCTATTCTTTTTCTTGCCTTACTGCATGGGCTAGAACCTCCAGTTCAGTGTTGAATAAAAGTGACAGCGGACTTTCTGGCGTATTCCCAGTCTTAAGGGAAGAGCATTTAGATGTTTACCAGTTGGTGAAAAGTCAGCTGTAGATTTTTCAAAGATGCTTTTATAAGTTTGAGGGAGGTCACTTCTATCTCTAGTTTGCTGAGATTTTTTTTAAATCATGAATGGCTGTGGATTTTGTTAAATGCTCTGTTTTTCTTTTTTCTACTTTAGGAGTTTCTCCTCCCTCCCTCTCTTCCATCATCTTCCTGGATTTAATTTGCTCTTTTCCCAGTTTCTTAAAGTGGAAGCTGAGACTATTGATTTGAGGCCTTTTTTCTCTTCTTACCGAGGCATTTAGTAGATAAGTTTCCTGACAAGTACTGTTTTAGTGGTGTCCCCTAAATTTTGATTTGTGGCATTTTCTTTTTCATTCAGTTGAAAGTACTTTGTAATTTCCCTTTTGATTTTTCCTTCTGCCTGTTTGTCCAGGTTATTTAGATATGTGATTAGCTTCCAAGTATTTAGCAAATTTTCCAAGATCTTTGTGTATAACTTGAATCCCTTTATGTTATATGGCCCAGAATATGGTTGACCTCGGTAAATTTTCTGTGTACACTTAGGAGGAATGTCTGTTATGCTGTTGTTGGGTAAAGGGTTCTATAAATATCAGTTAATTCTAGTTGGTTAATATTGGTGTTCACTTTTTCTGTATCCTTGCTGATTTTCTGTATAGTAGTTCTATCGATTACTGAAAGAGAATGTTAAAAGGCTTCAACTGTATTTCTGGATTTGTCCATTTCTCTCTTCAGTTCTGTTGTTCTTACATGTTGAAGCTCTGTTATCTGGTGCATGTATATTTAAGATTTGTATCTTCTTGGTGAGCCCATCATTATGTATTGTCTTTTGTATCTTGTAATCCTGCTAAACTCATTATATATTGTCTCTTTTTATCCCTGGTAATTTTCTTTGCTCTGAAGTCTGCTTTGCCTGATCCTATGATAGCCACTTGAGCTTTCTTTCCATTAATGTTTTTGGTTGGCATATATTTTTGTCCTTGTATTTAATTATATGTTTACTTGAATAATTATTCCACTAGGCTTGGCCAAGAGCACATGGTCACTTGGTAGATTTTCTTACAGGTTTTGAACCTCTTTGCCCTTTGTCTGGAATTACACAAGATGCCATCCCTTTTCTTATAAGTTTCTTCCTTGGTGAATTTTTTCCTTTTCAGTTTGGTCTTTCAGCTTCCTGTGAGAGTTCTACATTTCATGCTAACACCACCATGGTCAGAGATTTCATCTGGACGTGCTCCGTGTTCATCTCTATTGGTATTATAGGGGTAGCACCAGAGCCTTTCTTCCTGTGGCAATTTTGCTTTAGTGGAGCAAGGCTGACAGGAAGCAAATGCATACTGCCAGAGGTGAAGAAGTGCTCTGTGGAACAAAACAAAGCCTTGGGTGAGGGTGATGGAGAGTGAGGGACCTTGGTGGGGCTAGGAGGGTACTGCTTTAGGAGAGTAGGCACAGAGACCTCTCTAGGAGGGTGACATTTGGACAGAGACATAGAAGCAAGTTTGGGCAGAGAACATTTCCAACAGAAGGATCAGTGAGTGCAAAGGCCTGAGAGGGGAATGTGTTTGGGAGTTCTGAGAACCATATGTATGGCTAGAACACGGCAAGTGATGGCGAAAAGATCATCTTAACCAGCTAGAACATTGCAGGATTTTGAAGTACTGTGCTGAAAACTGACCTTTAGTCATATAATGGTCCAAACCAAACAGTACAAGGGAGGCTTAGCCTTTTAGGTCTGAGAGGAGAGGGAGTGGGCAGGGGAGGGCTCTTTCCTTGCACTGTCATCCAGCAGGCTACTGAGGACCTGTTGACCTTTGAAGACCCCTGAGCCGCATGGGATGCCTGTGGACCTTAGTCTGGTTTTAGTGATGAGTGGTAAATTATTTTTCTTACCTAAGGTTTAAGTGATTTTCTTGTTCCTTGTGTGTATTGTAAATATTTGTAGAGCCGTCCCATGCCTTTCTTAATCTTTTCTCATGTTTCTGGGTTCATGGTTCTCTTAGGTGTGTTAGTTCACAGAAAAAATCCTTTGGAAAGTTAGAAGAATATCTAATAGATGTTTACACACACACACACACACACACACACACACACACACACACACACACACACACACACACACACAGAGCATGAATTAATAGTTTGGAAAATTCGGTCTTGTCAATGGGGTAGGAGTTCCCCATGCTTTCTAGTACTTGACGCTGTCTGTAATGTCACAGTGTGTTTTTGCTGCCATAAAGTTGGTTTGGATTCATATTTTCACAAGAGTGTAATGGGAAAGGCCATAGAAAAAGGGAGATTGGGCATCATACTGCACTTCTGTTAGCTGGTCAGCTTACCAGCTGTTTCTATTTTGACAAGGGTATGTATATGTACGTGTGTGTTTGTGTGTAGTTGATGTCTGTCTGGGAAGAGTAAAGTGGAAACATTGACCAAAATAATAGAATTGTTACAGTTCAAATGCAGGCACTCACAAGTTTTTATTTTATTGCAGGTATTTCTTGGTGGATTTTTATTCACCCACCACAACTGTTGAAAACATGATGAATCACTTGTCTCGAGACACAGATATCATTAGAGGGAATATCGTCAAACACCCTCTGACCCAGGAACTAAAAGAATGTGAAGGGATTGTCCCAGTCCCACTTGAAGAAAAATTATATTCCACAAAGAAGAGGAGGAAGTGAGAAGATTCACCAGATTTTAGCCTTATGAGTAATCCCTTCACATTTGAGCAGCATGGACAAGAAGGAGTAGTTTGCGGGCTTGGCCTTTATATAAGCGTGTGTTGCAGGTGCTGTTTGATTTTTCTAAGGTATTTTTAGCCCTTGATCCCCTTTGCCGTGAGAGGTGGGGAACTGTTCACTGACGGCTTCTCTGTAATCTGAAGTACTAGTGGGTCATTCTTGATTTTGTTTTCATTAATGTCATTTCTTTGTCAGTGAAGACTTTCCCCCTTACAACAGTAACACCATTTTGAAGAGCAGAACTTACAATACCTCCTGGGATTGTGAGCTAGTCATTCAGCCTGTATGACCATGCAGAAATAAAAATTGAAGGCCAGGGTATTCTATGGGCAACTTTTGCTTTGAGTAATAAACTTGATTGTAGAAATGCTGGTGTTTTGTCCCTTCACTTACCCCAGTGCAGTGCTCTTCCCGGGGTCTCACAGTTCCGGTCTAGCTGGCAGTGCCTGACAGTGTGGGGGAGGCAGCACCCAAACCCACGGAGGTCTAGAGCCTAGCTGGGGTGCGGGAGGAGGGGTGTGTCTGTCTGTTCCTTACTGTCCAGGCAATAAAATCAGTGACTTCGCCGCACACCTCGCTTGCCATTGTGGTGAGTGCTGCTCTTTGTGGAGGGACGTGTGCTCGGGCGCAGTTAAGCTCTGATGCTGCTCCCTGTCATTCCGTTGCCACTTGCACCTGCCTCTTCTACTGTCCCTCAGCCCAAGGCAAGGCTCTTGTAGGAAGTAGACTCCTGGCAGTGGCATGGCTTCCAGGGTGGGTGAGGATGAGGCTGTTTCCCAAAATAGTCACCTGCATCTCATCCTCCGTCTCCTCGGGGCTGGTTGGAAAGACTTGACCCGCCCGTCCTCCTTCCCAGGTGGTGGGAAGGAGGTGCCCTGCACAAGGTGTCTGTCACCATTGTAGATGACAGAACTTCTGCGCATAAAATGTTGGGGAAGTGCCAGTCTTAGGAATCTGAAAAGCAGGAGGGAGCTGAGAGTTTTGACCTCTTGGCTGATTTTTAACCATGGCAAGACCGGAGGACGGAGAGATGTGCAAGAGATACCCAAAGCGCCAGGTGGGCGCGGTCTCCCAGCTCCGGCCCAGCGACGCCTCCCTCTGTAGCAGCTGCCTGTGTCTGCACCGGGGCATCAGTGTTGTCACCTTGCTTATTAAGAGCTTAGGCGGTATCTAGCTTAACTTCCTCCAGAGGCAAAAAGCTATTAAAAAGTCTTTTTGAAGAGCAATAATTCAGTGAAGAGGCTCATTAACAGCTGTCGACTAGAAATAAAAGGGGTAGAGTGAAGATTATCTGGGAAAATATGCTATTTCCTGTTTTATTTGGAGTTTCCTGAAAGCGCAGGCCCTCGGCCAGGGCTTGCGAGAGCACCAGCTCTCTAGCAGACACTTTGCGTCCCGATGTTCTTTGACCTGGTGCTATCTGAGGTCTGTTTTGCTCGGAGTTTATTAACCGCACACCATGTGCCGTGCTGCACACTTTTGCCATTCCCTCAGTTAACTCGGCAGCCCCAGGAGGGCAGCATTGTCAGGTCTGTTGTTTGAATGAGGAAACCCACTCAGATTTGCCCTTGATCCCACAACTGCCAGTGAGAGCTGGAATCTTAACTGGGGACCCTGATGCCATCTGTTTTTCCCTCTTGTAATAGTAAGGTTGTCTTTGCCCTCTCAGGTTAAACAAGGCACTTGGGTGTCTGGGGTGAATTGTAACCACTCAGGTAGTGGCATTTGGCCTCATGGCCCGAGTGTATCACTGCCACTGTATTTTCCTGCACTTGCCAGTCCCTGACAAGACGATTGATGCCATTGGGTATTCCAGGTCATGCAAGCGTTCAGAATCCCGTGGCACAATTTAGAGAGCATTAGGAAGGAGGCTGGCAAAGTAGGGCAGCCATGCAGTGTGCCAGTTCCCCTCCTTGGAAGCTCCAAAATGAAGCCACCATCTTCCCCCTGTGAGTGACCAGCACATAGCTGGATCCTCAGCAGCTGAGGGGTCCTCATCCCCTGGCAGCTGGTGGTCTGTCAGGGTACCTAGTATGGAGCAGGGAGTGCCAGTGGGTGGTTTCGGGGCCAATTGTTTGTCAGAGTACAGCATAAGGTCTCACTGCCCAGGCTGGTGGTGGCCTGAGGAAGCTCTGTGGTCTACTTCAGAGGATCATGATGAACAGAGTGCTGGCAGTACAGCAATGGACAAAGTCTCTGGCCTTGTGGAGCTGAGAATTGGCATGGAAGCAGTGAAGTGTGTATGGTGCAGTTAGCTGGACAGGAGCTGCTGGGGGAAGTGCAGACGATGGGAGTGGGGAGGGGATGAGCAAGCTGAGCTCTGAAGGGTGAGGAGCCAGTCATGCGATGTGACAAGGAACTGAGGGGCCAGATCTGGGAGACCCGCGAGGAGGAAGTGCAAAGGGATAGGAGGTTGCCAATGGGAAATGAGGCTCCAAAGGTGAAAGGCAGAATTGGGTGAGGTACCAGCTCCAGGATGCTCCCTCGGGGCTCGTGTCCTGGGAAAGGGCATCTTCCTGCGATTTGTGGCCTTGACTATTTGTGGTCCTCTTTGGACAGGCTCAGTCTTCCAGAAGGACTTGGTTTGATCTCACTGATACTCTTGGCTTGACCGGCTGCATTTTAGGACACCAAACTTGGACTTCTAAGAGGAATTTAAGAGGAACATCAGCATTTAAGATAAATGCTCAAGGTGGATGACATAGGTGATACTTATCCTCATGATCCTGTCAGCACTTAGAGTCACCCCTTCCGTCTTCCAGCGTTTCCAGAAAGGCTTATTTTTGCCAGTGGGCCCTGCCGTCTGGCTGGAGGAAGTATGATGGCTTCAGTCTACCAGAGTGGAGGTCCTGAGAGAAGGCCAAGTGTTTTCTGTGACTGTAATGCCTCCAGGAGTCTGCACTCCCAAGTCCAAAGGTAGTGGCCACAGTTCAGGCTTGTGACAAGCCAGGGGATTGTTTTTTGAAAGCGAGTCCAGGGAGGTGGAAAATGAGATGGAGGCTGGGGGCCCAAGAAGCTAATCTCTGAGGTATACCTTAGAAACTGCTCCCATGACATTCACAGTGGTGGGCGCCGTGGATCGTTGACCAAGCGTTTGAACAGAGACAGGCGCTTGTCAACAAAGGATCATGGAACCCAACAGATGTTTGCTGAAAGACCAAATGATGTTGATTGAGATGAAGTATTTGGTTAAAAGATTGGAGGAGTATGGAAAACATGAGCCGTTCTAACAAGCTTTTAGTTGAGTCTGGAAGAGCCCTGGTGTACCCCCACCCACCTGAGGGGTCTCACAGTGCTTTCAGCAGGAGCTCAATATGGATATTCCTTTACCCTCCCCACAGCCCCTGAGCCAAATAGTCTACTATTTTATGAATAAGACACCTGAGGCTTCGAGGATAATAGATAACTTCCCTAAGGCTGCAAAAGGAGGAGTTGGGGTTGGGAGTCAAGTCTCTTTCCAAAGCCCATTTTGGCCTGCTACAGGCTCCTGGGGGTAAATGTTACCAATCCCTGCAGTCCTGGTTACGCTGTGAGGGGCTGGCTCTGGATGACCTGCTCCGCTGGGCCCTTCCAACCTTGCACCTAGAGCCAGGCCCCAGGCTCCCTCCCTGCCAGAGGAGGGGAGCACAGGGAGCTGGGGTTCCTTGGAAGTGTTTTAAATCAGGTCTTCCAGTGGAAACCCTGAGAACATCAGGAGAAGATGTTGGTGTCTCCTGGAGACGAGGCATTCTTTTCTCCTGATTCTCCCTAACCTGGAATTCCCACCACTTGTTTCTCTCCACATTGCTTCAGGGGTGTCTTTCAAGAGACACATAGCAGGTGCTGCCCTGGGCAGGATACAGAGATCAGAGGCTTGGTGTTTCTGGCCTCAGGACTCTCCCAGACATGGGGATTGAACTGTTAAGCTATCTAAAACACAGCCCATAATACAAATAATAATAGATGTTTAAACCAAGGGCTAGGAAACGGGTTGGGGGAGAAATAGGTTCACTGGTGGGGAATGAAATAGGACCAGGTGGGGAGGTGGTGGTGAGACTGCATGGTGGATTTCGGGAGCCCCTCGAGGGTGTAAGTACAGTGCAATGGGGGGAAGGATGGTGGAATGTCGGAGCTGCGGGGCTTGTGGCTGGAGGTGAAACTGGGAAGGCAGGTTGCTCAGGGTTTCTTGAAAATAAAGACACAAGACTTCAGGGCTCTTTGTACTACATCAGGGCCCTTCCAGACTCAAAAGCTTGGAAGAGCGGCTCATGTTTTCCATACTTCTCTAATCTTTCAACCAAATACTTCATCTCAATCAATATTGAGTCTCGTGCATGTTAACTTGCTATAAAATATGTCTCCTAATTGAGCAACCCCATGCTGCCTACATATTTGTGAGGAAGGAAGTAACTCCGTGGATTTGCCATGGAGAAGTACAAAGAGGGCTGAGGCAAGGCCTGCAGATGTTTACAAGAAGGTGGGCAGTGTGGACTAGAGTGCGAGTGCTTGCTAGGTGACCCCTTCCTGAACAGCGAGGGCTTTGAAATGTGCGTAGGAGCGTGTGGAAAGTGCAAATTATTCTCTCTGCTGTGGTCTGGGCTACTGCCATTTGCGTTAGGAGGTCTCAGCAGAGAGATGACTGTCCCTGTAATGGCCTTGTGATGCCACCTGCCAGTCCCTGGCCTGTTTTCTGCACCTGGGAACAGACAAGTATGGTGTGGATGGTGGGAATTTTCCAAGGCAGTTTGTGGGCTTCTTGGTCACCTTGAAAAAAAATTCAGTTTTGGAATGATCATAGGACTTTGAGTTGGAGACGTGCTCAGAGAACTCTCTAAACATCAGCCTTGACCATGTTCTGTTTCTTCTCCTGTCCTAACTGTCCTCACATGGAAAATGTGGCCAGTGGACCAGATGGTCTCAAAGAGCCTGTCCAAGTCTCTGATGCCCTGGACCGAATTATTACCTGGTTTGCTAAGGAGTTTTCCATCAATGATTTAGGAAGTT
Source organism: Cheracebus regulus (assembly GCA_963574635.1). Taxonomy (NCBI): domain Eukaryota; kingdom Metazoa; phylum Chordata; class Mammalia; order Primates; family Pitheciidae; genus Cheracebus; species Cheracebus regulus. The sequence goes on along the minus strand of CAUYQU010080937.1, from coordinate 11,225 downwards.
GGTAGTTGGTAGGATATGGAGGTGGTGAAGGGTTAAAATAATTTCTTAGAGGCTTATTCTCTGCACACTTCTTTTCATCTTCTGATAAGCATAGCTGTTGTTTTCATAACCTGCCAGTGGATTCTGTGGGACCGACTATTACTCTAATTCTAAACAGAATAGGCACTGTCTTTAATCACAAGAAAACAGCAAAGGAGTCCCAGAGGTCAGCACAGTCATTCGCTGGGCTCAAATTGCCAGCATTCTTTTTGTTCTCTGAAAATGAAGCTTTAAGGGACATGGGCTTAGAGCCAAATACAGGCAAGACACATTCTGTTAGTCGCAGGAGGAAAACCATGTTGAAACTGAAAGTCCATACTGGTAGTAAAGAAGTTTTTGGAGAGCTACACCACAACCCCAGAAATGGACCTCTAAGTTTAAAGTGACAGCAGTCATACCTGGGTAATCCTGCACGTTCCTAGCACCGCCACAACCCAGTGAGATTTACAAAAGTCAGACTTATGGAACCAAACTGCATCTCCGAAGTATTCAAGTCCATTGGGTTGCTGGAGGGGAGCAGCATTGGTGTCTGGGTGTTGCATCTGAACCCTTGCTTCCAGAACACCAGCATCATCACATTTCTCAGAGAAAGCAATTTGCCTTGAGACAATTCCATTGTGAGTGGAAGAGACAAGGATGCATTGTTCAGCAGACAAGGCCTGAAGTAAGGATTATGCACAACGGACTCTTGACCCCCCTATTCCAAATAAGTAGGAGACTCTATGTTGAGCTAAATGATGTGACTTGGATGTGGCATCCTTTGTCCAGTCTGATCCCAAAATATAAGCACCTCTTTGTGGAAGACCAGATATTACACTTTGGCAGAAGTGTCAGGCTCTGTTAATCGGTGTCATCAATGCTCATTATTGGCAGATTCTGTATTTGTGAATCTGCTTACTTGCTAAAATTTATTTGTATCCCCAAAATGAATACCCATGGTGTTTTTGCAGTCATTCACAGATATGTGTAGAGTAGCGAAGAATTTGAGTTGCTTGACAAATCTGTTCCCAGTCGAACAAAGCAACAGTCTGCCTTCTTGTTCCAGCTGTCATACTGTAAACAAGTGTCTTTTTCACTATTTAGTGTCATGTTTTTTGCATTTGTGTGCTTTTTCGTGGTGCTTTTGCTGTTTAAAATGGCCCCCAAGTGTAGTGCTGCAGGACTGTGTTCTAAGCGCAGGAAGGCTGTGATGTGCCTTATGGAGAAGACAGATGTTAAGCTTTATTCATCCATGAGTTCTAGTGCCGTTGGCCTTGAGTTCAGTGTTAATCAACAAAATGTAGTAAAGGTCTTTAAAACGAAACACACATAAAACAAGCTCATGTATTGGTGGGTTGACATAAGCATTGTAACCAGAGGCTAACCTAACCCTGTATTTCCCGTAGGAGTGATGATTCAGGGTTTTCTAAGTCTGTGCTGATGGCAACTTTAAAGAACATAACTATTGCAGACAACAAGAATTGGATGTATTCGATGCTGGAATTTTGCTTTGGTTTCTGCTAAGGATCTCTTTGACATCTTTCTGTAAATCTCCAATTTTTATGTGCAATAAAGGGGAGTGTGATTCCCACCGTTTTCCTTACTCTGCTTGTCTTGTCTCTCACCATTCTGCCTCCTCCTCTCATGGACACACACTTTCATTCTCCACCAGCTCCTGTCCACTAGGCAGCTATGACATCTGCATGAGCCAGGGGCCTTCTCTTTGAAAGAAGCCCTTAGAAAAGTACCTTGGCAGAGGGTTTGGTGATGTGGCCAGAAAGAGCCAGACTGTACTAGAAGAGCCTGGATGCAGTGCTCCTGTTACCTCTAGCCTTAGGAGCAGGCAGGTTGGGTGGGGTTGAGTGAAGCCATGGAGAGGGATGATTAGGTAACTATAGCAACTCCCCTCTGCAGGCACCATGACAGCTCAGGAGTTTTCGAATACTCTCCGAATAAAATATGTTTTAGTTACTTTTAAAACACCAGCAAAGGGTCATTTACAAAGCAAAGTCAAGGAAGTTTAAAGGTGCTGACTTTATGAAGTTAGCAGTTACAACAAATGTTTTAAAACTTTGTTCCTCTTCCATATCCCTTACCAGATCTGAAAATAATATGAAGAAGTTATTTGATGTGGCTAAGTGAAATGTTAATACTGTCTACCTCCTAGTCATAAAGAAATGGTTTTGGGGTTAAATCTGTTTTCTGGCAAACACGATGCTGTAACAGTGAGTGTCCGCACCTTGTAGCGCTGTTTATACTCTCCTGAAACTCCACATGGATTGTGAAACTAGAAACGTATGTTTGTAAAAAATCTAAACATACCTAAAAATAACAAGTCAATGTAACAAATCTGAGGAACTTATCACTCAGATTTAGTAGATACTGTATTTTTGCTATATATCTTTCAGAGCTTTTATTTTAAAGAAATAAAATATTAGGTATAGTTGAAATTCTTTGTATCCCCTCTTATGCTATTCCTTCCTTCTCAAGAGGTAGCCATGTCTAAAGTCAGTGTAATAGTCTGTTCTTGCACTGCTGTGCAGGGTAGTTTATAAAGAAGAGAAGTTTAATTGGCTCATGATTCTGCAGGCTGTATGGGAAGGGTGGTGCCGGCATTTGCTCAGCTTTTCAGGGAGGCCTCAGGAAACTTACAATCATGGCAGAAAGTGAAGTGGAAGGAGGACTGTCTTACATGACATGAGCAGAAGGAAGAGAGAACGTGGGGAAGGGCTATACACTTGTTTAAACAACAAGATCTCTCGGTAACACTATTGCTATGACAATTCTTGGGGGATGGTGTTAAACCATGAGAAGCTGCCCCCATGATCCAGTCACCTCCTACCAGGCCCCTCCTCCAACACTGGGGATTATACAATTCAACCTTAGATTTGGGTGAGGACACAGTACCAAACCGTATCAATCAATGTGTATCATATCCATATTTTATATTTTTGCTACATATATATGCAGCTACAAGTCACTATTGTTTTGTGGATTTTTAATTAACCAAATGGATTTGTGGCATGCAAGCTTCAGTGATAAGGCTTTTTTTTTTTTTTCATTCATTCAGCACTCATTTTGAGATCTATCAGGTGAATACTAGTAGACCTAGTTTACTGATTTCTCCTGTCATATAGTATGCCATGTGTGACTATATCCGATTTGTTTACTTGGCTATTCAAGGGCATTTCCAATTTGACAGTTTCAAACAATGCTGCTATGGAGTTACTGGTAGTTAGCTGTCTCCTGGGGCATATATGTGAGTGTGCATACTGAGAAGGACTGCTGGCTAGAGAAGGGAAGAACTGGTTCATTGGGTATTTTCATTTTCATCTCTGTTACAAACAAATTTCTTTCCAAAGTCATTGCATCAATTTATACACCCATCAGCAAGATTCTGTTTTCAAGTACCTCCCAGTATGTGGTATTATGTTTTTTAAAGCCTTGCCAGTCTAGTAAGTGTCAAGAAGTGTCTCTTTAAAGTTATATCTTCTTTTTTTTTTTTTTTAGACGGAGTCTTACTCTGTCACCCAGGCTGGAATGCATTGGCACCATCTGTGCTCACTGAGGTCTCCGCCTCCCAGGTTCAAGCAATTCTCCTGCCTCAGCCTCTTGAGTAGGTGGGATTACAGGTGTGTGCCACCACACCCAGCTAATTTTTTTTTTTTTTAGTAAAGATGAGGTTTCACCATGTTGGTCAGACTGGTCTCGAACTCCTGACCTCAGGTGATCCACTCACCTCAGCCTCCCAAAGTGCTGGGATTGCAGGTGTGAGCCACCTCACCCAGCCTATTTTCTCTATTATTAATAAGCATGCACTTTCATGGGAACGGTCATTCTGAGTTTTTCTCCGTGTTAATTGCCTGTTCATAATATTTTATAAACATAATAATTTGCCGATTTCCTTCCTGGATTGTTTGTCATTTTTCCAACCTAAGGAAACAGAAAATCAATGCTTACTATGCAAGTGCAGTTTGGAGAGGGTCTAGGACCACCACCAGGAATTCTCCATGCTGCCCCTTGCACTTCTGCTTTCCCCTGCTAGGCCCTTGCTTCCCACATCCTGACCCCCAGAGTCTCGCTCTATCACCTTCCTTGAGACCTTTGGGACTAGTATTATGACACCCTTTATTCTTGACTATTTCCACAGTCACCGTGAGAATCCCAGGGCCTCCCGAAAACTCCTCACCCTTAGTGACCCAGTCTCCACTCAGCTCCATACATTCCTTCCTTTGACTCAGCTTCCTCCAATCCTGAAACCTCTGAAACTCACACTATCAGCTGTCTCTGATGGCTCCACCTCTTTCTGTGAACATTTCCTGCTTGTTGCGCCAATGGAAACTGGGGCCCCTTGAAGCCCCTGCTTCCCCCATATCCCTCTCGGGAGTGGCTCTTTTCTCTCCTGCGAGGCCTAGAGGTAGAGCAGGTGTCCTCAGTCCTCTTTGGCCCATCCAGACCATTGCCCCCTGCCCCTTCTGAACCCCTAGCCATGAATTTCCTGCTATTGGGCGAAACAAGCCATCATCAAGGCTCAGTCACCTGTGGTCCCCAGGCCACCCCCTGTGTTCCTTGAAGGCTTCAGCTCCCAGCCACTGTTACTCTCTCCAATCCAATCTCACGTGACTCTGGGTGACTTAGGTGATTCTTTCCAAAAGCCTGGCCTCCTGCCTACCCAATCTCCTCCCCTCCACCCTGCCATTCACCATCAGACACCCACTCCCGGGTTACACCTCAAGCCCTGTCATTGCCGAAAATGACATTATCCAGAGTCCTAATTTCAAACACTCGCTCTTCCCTCCCAGCTCACTCCCTCTTATACCCTGGCTCCAACCCCATTCCCTCAGCCCCACAGGGCCCCACCTATCCTACTGGCTGTCCATCATCTCTCCTCATGTCCTCACTGCCCTCCCCACCCTTCTTAAATTTCAAGTCTACCTCTGCAGGCAACTCTCCTGAGCCTCTCTTGATAATTCAGACTCAACCACAGCCTGCACCTGTGAGCTGAATCTGGCGGGGGAAAAATGCATCTCTGCTGACTGGTCTCATGTTCACGACCACACAGGGGCCCGTGGTGCTCCCCTGAGGCAGCATGGCTCATCAGACCTCTACCTTCCCAGGTAACTAGGTCCTTCTTTCCCTTCTCTTTCCCTTCCAATACCTTTCACCTCTGCTGATGGCCCGCTTTCTTCCCTATTTTACTGAAAAAAAATGGGGAAATCAGAAGAAATGTTCCACAAATGTTTGAACCACTTCCGCTGTCCTGTGTCTGTGGCTGGACCCTCCAGCCCCCCTCCAGGGAATGTTCCTGATGCTGCGTCTCATTGCAGGGGGAAGGGGGGGCTCCCATCTCCTGTCCCCAAGGTCTGGTCCCGTCGGACCCGCTGAGGGCGTCGCTCCACAAACTCCCCCCCACCTTGCTGCATCATCAAACTGTCCCTGTCTTCTGGTCATTCCCACCAGCAAAAACCTGTATTGATTTTTCCTGGAAAAGACTAAAAAGAGGCCAGGCACAGTGGCTCATGCCTGTAATCCCAACACTTTGGGAGGCCGAGGCAGGTGGATTACTTGAGGTCAAGAGTTCAAGACCAGCCCGGGCAACATGTTGAAACCCATCTCTACCAAAAATACAAAAATTAGCCTGGTGTGGTGGCAGGCGCCTGTAATGCCAGCTACTCGGGAGGCTGAGGCAGGAGAATCTTTTGAACCCAGGAGGTGGAGGAGGTTGAAGTGAGCCGAGATCGCACCATTGCCCTCCAGCCTGGGTGACGAGAGCGAGACTCTGTTTCAAATAAAGAAAACAAAAAAACTCAAAAGAGTTAGCTGCAATTCTTGTGGTTTCCTCTCAGTCTCTTTAATGAAGTAATGGTAAAGGAAGAGAAGCCAAGCTTTGTCCCGAAAGCGCCCCCCATGCCTCTGGGACTCCCCCGCCTCCTGCTTTGCCGTGAAAAGGGACCTTCCTTGGGGTGCTGTGTGCCCCACAGTGGGTTTTCTGAACTGCCTACGGGAGGGCCCTAATGTGAGCACCAGTGTCGTAACTGAAGGAGCGTTTCTGTGGCCCAGAATGGCGTGCTTAGGGCCAACCCAGTCTTTCCTTTCCGATAACCCTCATGCTGGCTGATTTTCTTCCAAATTGGTGCCAATCTAATGATGTTTCCATGCTCAAAATTATGTCAATGGGGAGAATGGGGAGGTATTGGTCAAAGTCCACAAAACTTCAGTTCGATGGAGGAAGAGACTCAAGAGATCCATCGTACATCACGTGACTAGAGTCAATGATATATAGTATATTGAAAATTGCTAGGAGAGTACATGTTAAGTGTTTTCATCATAAAAAAGTACGGGAAGTTATATATGTGTTAAATAGCTTGATTTAGCCATTCCATGATATATACGTGTATCAAACATCAATTTGTACACCATCCAGATATTCAATTTGTACTTGTCAATTGAGAAATTAAAATGTGGACGGGTACAGTGGCTCATGCCTGTAATCCCAGCATTTTGTGGGGGCCGAGGCGGGCAGATCACAAGGTTAGGAGTTCAAGACCAGCCTGACCAACATGGTGAAACCCTGTCTCTATTTTAAAAAAAAAAAGAGAGAGAAATTAAAATGTATATATACATCTCAGCTCAAGCCTTCCTGTCTGAGTGCTGTTGTGTGCCTGTGGCTGCTGTGTTCTCCCACTTGCTGAGCTGATTTCTCTCCAGGGTAAACGAATCAGTGTGGGTAGATCCATTTCATTTTGCCTCCTAGGTCTATCTGAACCTCTGTGAGGAATGGTTCTGATGTAGGAGTTGCTTTTGGGTTGAGTTGGGTTTGTGGCGATGGTGACAGTCCAGTGCTGTTGTGGGTGAGGCCACCCTGAGCCGGGGAAGGGTGTGGGGCACTGGTGGTCCACCCATGTTCCATGTTACCATGTGAAAAAAAAGTAGCTTACAGCGCATGTCAGTACAGCCTGATCTCTTCTTTAAAAAAAACTGGCCGCCCACGGTGGCTCACGCCTCTGAGGTGGATCACCTGAGATCGCGAGTTTGAGACCTGCCTGGCCAACATGGGGAAACCCTGTCTCTATTAAAAATACAAAAATTAGCTGGGCATGGTGGCACATGCTGTAATCCCAGCTACTCTGGAGGCTAAAGCGTGAGAACTGTTTGAACCCAGAGAGGTGGAGGTTGCAGTGAGCCAAGATCATGCCACTGCACTCCAGCCTGGGCAACAAGAGTGAAACTCTGTCTCAAAAAAAAAAGAAAAAGAAAAAGAAAAAAGAAAATTATCTGGGAAAAACAGACCTAAATGCTGAGCATGAACATGTAAGCTGTTGTTATCTCTGAGTGTGATGAAAAGGACTTTATTTTCTTCTTTTTAACTACAATTCCTAATTTTTAAAACCAAGGACCCTGTATTAAAAAGCCCATTAGAAAAATTTCCACTAATGATCAAGAAAGAACTAGCAAAATAATATAAGAAACAACCTAAAGGGTGATCACAGCAAACTTCCTGGGTTGTAAACATGTGAGAAATGCCAGGCTTTTATTTAGAGAAGGCTAATTTGATTTGGGAGATCATCGACCTGGTTTGTGAAGTCATCGTCCCTGGGGCCTTATTATGTTCTTTCTGTTCTTAAGAGAGACCTGACCTGAGAGGCACAACTAATAATAGAATTCAGATGATAACAGTTTGGATTATTTAGCCTAACAGAAAATTATGGCTTAAAAATGGTCTTTACATTAGTCAAGAGGTTTTAGATGAAGACACTGATCAATTGTTAGCCATTTTCATAGAGGCAGAACAAGAAGAAATGGCCCTAAATTCATAAAGGGAGAGCTTAAGAGATCCCTGCCAGGGAGGCTCATGAAACACTGGCTATTGATGAACACTGGGCTCCCTCAGTCTATAAACACTCAAAAAAGGAAACACCATCTGTCATGGAAGATCTAGGGGACATTTTCCTGAGCCAGGCTGGCCAGAAGCTTCCTTCAAGCTCCAGTCCTGTGATGTCTTGATGAAGGTGTAAACACACCTAATCCATTCCTGAATGACCTGTCCTGGAACTCAGTGTCTCTATTTTTGGCCAGGCCCAGTCCTGGGAGAGCTGATGGCCATCTGTGTGATTGGTGAGCTGCCAAAATACCATTCCTGCTGGCAGGTCATGTCTGAGATCCTACTGGGCACCTGTCGCTTTTTGGTCATCAAGAACTCGATGGGGTGTGAGTGATGCACTTAGGGGTTCCTTCTTTTTTTTTTTTTTTTTTTTGTTCAGGAAGGAATGTTTGGAGATTTTGAGGTAACTAGTTTAGAATTTTTTGTTAAGAAAAATTATCCAAAACTTGGAACTAAGGCAAAGCGGAAAGGGCATGTCGTCTCAGTGTTATGCTGGGACATTGTTTGACAGGCTGACCCAGGAGTTATTTTATTTTGAGGGAGAATATACCTGTGTTTAACTTTACTAGATGATAAGCCCAAACACAGTGAAGTCACACATTAACTTGTTAATTTCAGTTTCCTAGAAAAGCTAACCAAAAAGGTTGTGGTCTTATTCCTGCATAGGACATTAACAAGTGTTTGTGTGTGTGTGTGTGTGTGTGTGTGTATGTGTGTGAGAGAGAGAGAGAGAGAGAGAGAGAGACAGAGAGACAGAGAGACAGAGAGACAGACAGAGAGTGTGTGTCATGCTCTTGCTCTGTCACCCAGGCTGGAGTGCAGTGGCACAGTTCACAGTTCACTGCAGCCTCGACCTCCCAGGCTCAAGTGATTGTCCCCACTCAGCGTCCCGAGTAGTTAGGACCCAGGGCTGCTCGCCATCTACACCCAATTTTTTTTTTTTTTTTTTTTTTTTTTAGAGACAGGATTTTGCCATGCTGCCAGGCTGGTCTTGAATTCCTAGGCTCAAGTGATCCACCCACCTCAGCCTCCCAAGCTGGGATTACAGGTGTGTGCCACCATGCCTAGCCTGGTTTTGTATCTAACCTAGCAGTTCTTCTCACATTCTGTTTTGTTCTTAAATGCTGATGAATTCTACAAATGCTCTTTGATTCCTCTACTATCCTACCGGCTTGCTCATTAATGAGTTCAATGTTCATTTTATATTTGTGTGAGAGTCGTGTGTTTAGATTTTGGAAACTTAAAACTTTGACAGGAAGGAGAGGAGACATTAGGGCAATAACTTTAAGAGTGTGACATTGATTCTCCTCTGCCTAAGATGAATATATGGTCATTCCATGAAGCAGGAAGATGCATTAGTTCTCAGGTGACCCATCAATAGTCAACCCCTTGGTGAGTAAGAGTTTATTGGATTTTTTCCAACCTTAACAGCTAGCTAAGCAAGGTCTGCCTGGTGGGTTGTGAGTGAAGCCACCCTGGGAACCCAGGGTGCAAAGGAGGGAATTTTTTTTTAGACAGAGTCTCACTCTGCTGCCCAGGTTGGAGTGCAGTGATATGATCTCAGCTCACTGCAACCTTCGTCTCCTGAGTTCAAGCAATTCTTATGTCTCAGCCTCCTTCCGAGTAGCTGGGCATGTGTCACCAATGCCTGGCTAAATTTTGTATTTTTAGTAGAGATGGGTTTTTGCCATGTTGGCCAGGCTGGTCTCAAATTCCTGACCTCAGGGGATCTGCCCACCTCTGCCTCCCAAAGTGCTGGGACTACAGGTATGGGCCACCACACTTGGCCTGGAAGGAGGGAATTCTGACTGTTGTGATTGGGGTTCTAACAAGAGCCCTGGTGGATGGGTCAAACAATAAAAAGCCCAGGGTCAAACTGCAGAGTCAGATTTCAGAGGGGAAGGAATTCAGGGAGAGACAAGTCCTGGTGCGGTTGCCGGAGAAGGTGGCAGAAGTGAAGTGGGAAGCTCATTGGAGCAGTGGAGTTAAGGCAGAGAGCGGCTGGAAGCTGCAGGAGCCACCTGTGGGGATGCCGAGCTCCTCCCTGACGGTGACAGGCACTGGGGTGGCAACAGGAGCACCTGCCCTGGGCTGCCCAGAGGGAAGTGGAGTGCTTGGCCGAGAGCCAGGCCTCAGCCATGGCCAGAGCGTGGAGGGGCCCCGGGAGAGCAAAGGGTGGCAGTGTCAGGGAAAGTCCCTTTTCAATGGAATAGGGGGAAGGAGTTGTGGGGGGCCTGTTGCAGATCTCTACAGGGAACCAGGGTCTAGGAGAGAGTGGCAACCAGAGGAAATTTTTTTTTTTTTTTAAATGAGACAAGCTGTGACTCTTTTGCCCAGCCTGGAGTGCAGTGGCAAGTTCACGGCTCACTGCAGCCTCAACCTCCCCAGTTCAAGTGATCCTCCCACCTCAGCCTCCGGAGTAGCTGGGACTACAGGCACCTGTCATCACACCTGGCTAATTTTAAACTTTTTTTTTTTTTTTTATAGAGACAGGGTTTCACCATGTTGCCCAGGCTGGCATTGAACTTCTGGGCTCAAGCCATCCCGCCCACCTCGGCCTTCCAAAGTGCTGGGAGTACAGGTATGAGCCACTGTGCCAGGCCAGGGCCAACATTTTGGACCAAGCCAAATGATCTCCAGGATGACAGGCGTGAATGGAGAGGCTGTGAAAGACCCGTCCACCGTGAAATTACCTGGTGACAGCACCAGCAGGTCTGAGTGCCTGAGTGAGGTCGCAGCCTATGCTGTCCAAGCCCAAAGGCACAGGGGAGAGCAACCTCAGACCCCTGCTTGTAGGGCAGGGATGTCTCCTGCTAAGCTTTTTTTTTTTTTAAATATACTTTAAGTTCTGGGGTACATGTGCAGATCTTGTAGGATTGTTACATAGGTACACACGTGCCATGGTGGTTTGCTGCCTCCATCCCCTCGTCACCTACATTAGGTATTTCTCCTAAAGTTATCTTTCCCCAATCCCTCCACCCCCTGCTATTCCTCCCCTAACCCCCCACTCCCCAACAGACCCCAGTGTGTGATGTTCCCCTCCCTGTGCCCATGTGTTCTCATTGTTCAGCACTCGCTTATGAGTGAGAACATGCGGTGTTTGGGTTTCTGTTCTTGTGTCAGTTTGCTGAGAATGATGGTTTCCAGATAAATCCATGTCCCTGCAAAGGACATGAACTCATTGTTTTTTATGGCTGCATAGTATTCCATGGTGTATATGTGCCACATTTTCTTTATTCAGTCTATCATTGATGGGCATTTGGGTTGGTTCCAGGTCTTTGCTATTGTAAACAGTGCCACAATGAACATATGTGTGCATGTGTCT
>CAUYQU010080936.1:0-10803 GCA_963574635.1 Cheracebus regulus | reverse complement strand
TGTTGCTGTTGTGAGCTGCATGGTACTGGTGTGAGCTGTGTGGTGCTTTTGTGAGGTGCATGGTGCTGTTGTGAGCGTGTGTGGCACTGTTGTGAGGTGCGTGGTGCTATTGTGAACTTGTGTGGTGCTGGTGTGAGCTGTGTGGTGCTGGTATGAGCTGTGTGGTGCTGTTGTGAGCTTGTGTGGTTCTATTGTGGGGTGTGTGGTTCTGTTGTGAGGTGTGTGCTGCTGTTGTGAGCTTGTGTGTTTCTGTTGTGAGTTGTGTGGTGCTGGTGTGAGCTGTGTAGTGCTGTTGTGAGGTGTGTGGTGCTGGTATGAGCTGTGTCGTGCTGGTGTGAGCTGTGTGGTGCTGTTGTGAGCTGTGTGGTTCTGTTGTGAGCTGTGTGGTGCTGTTGTGAGCTGTGTGGTGCTGTTGTGAGCTTGTGTGGTGTTGTGACTGCCCAGCGTGACCCATGATGAGCTGCGCGATATAGGTGAGTCCTAATCTATTCTGTGGTGCAATTTCCCAAAAAGGCTTGGCCTCACTGAGGGAAAGGCCTCCCCAGGTGTGGGTGGGATCTCCGGCTACATCAGGTGGCTCCAGAGACCACTCAGTGAAGCCCTGCAGGGTCCTCTGGCTTTAGAACATGATGATTTGTGACGATTGCCTCTGACAGAGGGCCTGTTTTCATCCACCCATCAGCACAGGCGGGGCCATCACTCCAGGTGGGACAGACGTTGGTTGCACGAGGACCGCTGCAAATCTGCCCCTGGGATGCTTCCTACAGAGGACAGTGGGGTTGATCAACACCCATGAACTCTCTGACACCGTGCCAAGTAGCCACCAGCTCAGCAGGTCCCGGGCACGGCCCCCAGACCGAAAGGGTGGGCTCTGGATTTATGCCTGGCCTTGTCTTTGCTTCTGTTCTTCCTTCTGGTGACTTCCACCTTGGAACCCTAGAACTGGAATGGCAGACACCCCACCGTGCTTCTGAAACATCCTCTGAAGCCTCCACAAGTACTCCCTTGGAAGGACAGGAAGATGCACTGTCTCCGCCTCCCGGAGGGGTCGCACCCTTTGGAGCTGGGATGAAAGGCTATGAGCAGTGGGAGAGGCAAGGCAGGGCTGGCATCCAGCAACGCTCACAGGAAGTGTAGCTTCGGCCACAGGACTGCACAGCCAGTAAATGAGCCAAATCCCTCACCTACACCATTCACAAAACTGGATCCCACTGAGGCGAAAACTCTAAGCAGAGAAACAAGGATTCCAAACATGACAGGAGAAATAAGTATCCATGTGGTCCTGGGGGCTGAGAGCATTTTCCTGCACATAAGAGAAAAACCAAATGGTACAAAAGTCCCTGACAGTGATGGCATCAATATGATGGGCACACGTGTAGAGAAGCCTCCAGAAATGAGCAGCAGAATGAGACCAACAGTGTTCACAAGAGAGGCCTGGTGCTGAGGGTGAATCCGATAGTGCCTCACAGGAGCCAGGAAAAGATCCTTCCTACACCATGGGGAAAACACACAGCTGCAAAGAAAACAGCCAAAGAAATACAAGCAAAACTTACAAAAGCAGAAATGCAAATTTCTGAGAAGCATTTAAAACGATCTCACAACAGATCAGGAACTGCAATGGAAACAGTTTGATTTTCCCCTATTAGATGAGAGGAAAGGAAAACATTTAATGTCAAGCATTAGAGGAAACCAGTGAGTGCATAGACAGTTTAAAAAAAATCAGAACTCATCATCATGAGAGAAATTCATTGTATTGATTAAATTAAAATGGCACTGACTCTGTGATGCATGTTTCTTTTCTCACCATGGAAGAACAGATGACAAGCAGGGAGGCAGCGGAAACACGGGCAAGGCAGAGGCCATGCCACAGTGGAGGCCACGGCAGAGGCCACGGCAGAGACCACACCACAGTGGAGGCCACTGCAGAGGCCACAGCAGAGACCATGGCAGAGGCCACGGCACAGTGGAGGCCACGGCAGAGACCATGGTGCCGGCTATGTCAGAGGTCATGCCAGAGGCTCCCTGACGGCAGAGACCATGGCAGAGGCCACACCACAGTGGAGGCCACAGCAGAGGCCACAGCAGAGACCATGGTGCAGGCTATGGCAGAGGTCACGCCAGAGGCTCCCTGACGGCAGAGGCCACGCCACAGTGGAGGCCACGGCAGAGACCATAGTGCAGGCTACGACAGAGGTCACACCAGAGGCTCCCTGGGGGCAAAGGGAGTGCCCACTCGCAGGACATGGGAGAGTGAGGCTGCAGCTGTGGGAGCACTTGGGCACATCACAGGGTGGCACAGCAGACAGAGACACGCAGGCCACGTGCAGGAAGGCATGGACACACGGGTCACAGTGCCATGGGGGCACTGGGTGGTACCAGAGGGAATGTGAGCTTTCTTTTTTTTTTTGAAAGGAGTTTTGCTGTTTCACCCAGGCTGAAGTGTAATTGCACGGTCCTGGCTCACTGCAACCTCTGCTTCCCAGATTCAAGTGATCCTCGTGCCTCAGCCTCCCACGTAGCCGGGATTACAGCCGCCCACCGCCACATCCAGTTTAATTTTTGTATTTTTAGTGGAAACAAGGTTTCACCATGCTGGCCAGGCTGATCTTGAACTCCTGACCTCAGGCGATCTGCCTGCCTCGGCCTCCCAAAGTGCGGGGATTACAGGTGTGAGGGATGTGAGCTTTTGTCTGTTATGTTGTGTCGTGTGATTGTTTTTTTACCAGTAAGATTGTGTTCAGGTAAAATCTAAGGAAATAAAAAGTGGGAGAGTGACTGAGTGTGACTCTGGAGTACAGGTGGCCATGCAGTGAAACTAAAAATTAGGTCAGAGGAAAGAAGGCAGCAGCATGGTGGGAAGTAGAGACAGCCAGACATAGGCCCCACTGACCACAGAGCTCAGGCCCAGGCCACAGAAGGACAACAGGAGAGGTGGGAGAACAGCTCTGTCTTGGAAAGAGCCAGGCCGGTGGGCTCCTGGCCGTCGGCAACCAAGGCTGAGTCAAAGCCACGTTCTGAAGAGAATCCAGTGCAATTACGCAAAGACTCATTTAAAATGACAAGTGATTTTTAGAAGTCACTATCTGAAAATGACATTCAAACCAGTTATTACTACGGAAGATGTAAGTTAGCTTTGTTTGAAAAAAGAGAAGGTGGAAAAGAATAAAAACCTGGTTTTAGCTACTTTACATGTCACAGTTTTGAAATACTCCTGCTGAATAAAATAAAACTGCAGGAAATGGAAGCAGAGGCTGTGCAGCCCGCTCAGGAGGGAGGGGGCGAGCCTTGTTTGCCTGAGTGCTGGCGAGTTTCTGCCGTGGACACCATGCGGCTTGGAAAGCCTGGCTCAGTGAGTCCCCAGGGGAAGCCGGCAGCAGGAAGAAGCCCCTGATTGCAGCGGGCAGTCAGCTGGTGTCTTATCAGACACGAGAGGCACTTGCGTCAAGTGGAACCCCCACCCAGAGCTGACACTGCGGCCAGGAGGGACAGGCTGGGGATAGGCACCTGTGGAGGAGGGCAAGGCACGGCCCCCAGCCTTGGCCATCCAGATTCCAGGCCCAAGAGGAAGTGGCCGCCCATGCACAGGGTGAGGCGATGTATCTTGGCCGCTTCACAGAAGGCCCCGGCACGGGCGGCTCTTGCCCTCACATGTGGTCTCGATTATATAACCACGTGGCCCCACAACAGACTGAGCAGCCCCTGTGGAAGGCCTCACGGGGACCCAGCCCCTGGACGGCCTCAGGAGGACCCAGTCCTGCACAGGGACCCAGCATGCAGGCCCCTCGTGGACACTTGTGCCAGAGGCAAGCGGGATTAGCGGGGTCACTGGCAGGCCCAGAAAGCTCTCCGTGTGGCTCACGTCAGGCCCGTGGCTTCCTGCATTGAGGCCACACTCCTGGCTGGGACCTTGGGGTGAGCGTAGTGCAATGTGGTGTCCTGCAGGAGGAAGCTCTCTTGGCTCCATAGCCCAAGGATCTGTTCTTCCAAAAACTCATAGGCTGACTTTCGGGTGGTTGGTCCGTGTACCACGTGGGGACTGGGCTGGAGCGGGGCCCGTGCAGCTCTGGCTGCCCTTCCCCCCACATCCATCGGCTCCTTCCTGTCTCCTGTGCCTCTCCCCACTCAGCCCCAGCCCCACGGTCACACGCAGGTTCCCTTCCCAGCTCTGGTCCCACGTGGCACCGCTCACAGCCACGTCTGCTGTTTCTCCTTCGCACCGAGCCTGTTGTCTACAGACTTCATCAGGCTGTGGCCATGCAGTTTCGTGGCCAGTGCTCACCACATCCTGTCCCTTGCCTGTTTTCTCCCTCCCAAGAGCAAGCGCCACAGCCCCGGCCCGAGCTCAGCCCCAGACTGAGCTGCAGGAAATGGGAGCAGAGGCGTGTACAGCCAGCTCAGGAGGGAGGAGGTGAGCTTTGCTTTGCCTGAGTGCTGGAGAGGAGTTTTCACGGCGGATGCCATGCTGCGTCCAACCCCAGAGCCTCCCTGTCCTCCCCATGCCATGCTCCTCCATCGCAGCCTCAGCCTCACTCCTTTCCTCTAAAGCCTCCTCACTCGGCCTCCCCTGCTGTGGCTCCCAGGTGTCCTGTGGCCTTTGCAACAGTGAGATGCTCCCTGCGGTTCCACAGCCGGCCCTGTCCACGCCCTTCCCCCAGCCTCGGCCTGTGCTGTGCCCCAGCCTGGGGCCGCCCCAAACCCTCGGCCACACAGAGCTCCCTCCAAGGGTCGAGCTCCAGTCCTGGCTCTTTCTCGAAGCCTCTCCTGCTCCTTCCTTCCCACGGGCCCCGTTCCTCCCACACAGGCGGATGTGTCGTTCTGTGCCCTCCTTTCCCCGCATTTCCTTGTCTTTCCTCATGGACAGTGAGCTTCCTGCGGAGGGGAGCGTGGGCCCTGTGGGCCTATTGCTGCTGAGCACAGCACTCTTCCTGGGTGGGCACCCCAGGCGGCCTTCCTGGAGCAGGGGGTATGACGGGAGCAGGGCTGTGGCTTCGGTGTGGATCATAAAGCTCCCTTCTGCCCAGAAGCTTAAACTCTAGATGGGCGTTGGAGTTTGTTCCACTTGAACCGGTGACATGGTGTTCCCTGCCTCCCTGCGACATAGTGGCTGTCTCCCGTGGATTGCCCTGTCCCTCCTGCCGCCCCCACCCCACCTCCCGCACCCCTGGTCCTCCCTGGCTTCTTGCTGCCCACGCCAACCACCACCTCTGGTCTCCCTCCATGGGCTGGACAGACTGGACTTGGTGAAATGTGCCCGTTATGGTGTTCTATAAATATAAATAATGATCATGAAGACAGTTGGAATCACTTAATTGAAAAATGCAAATGATGTTAATGATATTGTTCTAACCACCAACAATTTTTTTAAATTCATGTCAGTAGAATTCTATTTTCAGAAAATGGGAAGATTAATCTGCGGCTGTGCCTCCACAATAGTCTCTTGAAGTCAGGCCTGAGAAGGAAAAGTAGGTCATTCAAAATCTCGCACAATGATCTTGCAAGAGGCCAGGGATGGAAACGTTCAAGCCGTGTTTTAATCCAACGTCTTTTATTCTCGAGTTAGAACAATGATGTCGTGGGTGCGGCCGGAGAGGTATGGAGCCATTGTGTGCTTCTTTGTTGAATGAGCCTGTTGTGCCAGGCACCGTGCATTCCACAGTCGGGCTCTTGAGAAAGCTTCCCGATGCTGGAAGACAGACCAGACAGGGGACAAGACAATAAACACCGTGTGAAAAGGGAACATGAGAAAAAACGGTGGGAGCAAAGAGAATGGAAACCTAGGCCTCAGGAGGCACAGAGAGTCCTGGGCCGCGGGGTGGGGAGGCCGTGGGCTGGGTGGGACCGAGGCACAAGTGCGGCCTGATGGCTGAGAAGAGGCCCCATAGGAGGAGCCGGAGATCCCGCTTTCTGGGAATCTCCCCGTGAGCACCCTGCGTTCCTCTAATGGAGATAGTGACGCCCTGTTTGTGCAGGAGTCGCCCCCGGAGCCATGGGCGTGTCTTCCCGGCTCACCTGGGAGAGTTCAGAAGCAGAACACAGGGTCCCGTGACCGTCCCCAAGGCTGCTTCTGTCCTGGTGCTGGCTTCTCAGGCAGCCCGGCGTTTGGGCCGCACCCCTGCAGGCAGAGTCCACAAATGTGCTTCACTTTTAAATGCTCAACAGAGAAAGAGATCGGGATGCTTCCAGAAGATGGGCTGGATTGCCACAGAGAGTTTCGGTGAATAATGCCAGACCTTTGACTCAGGGAAAGGGCAAAGTCGGAAAGAAGACCCCACAGGCAGCGTTCAGAGTCACCCGCAGCCAGTGACAAGAACTCTGGGGCAGGTGGAGCCAACACCTTCATCCGCAGAGCGGGTCCCAAACAGCGGTGGTGGAATCATTGGAGGGCGACATCCCCGTATCCACAGACCTGGCCCCAAACAGCAAGTGGAATCTGGGAGGGCGACTTCCCCAGAGCCCCGAAGAATACTGGAAGGCAGGCCTCTCGCCCCAGTGTTGTGGAAGGTGTGTGATTAACTGAATACACACAATACACACAGATGTTAAATCTTGTGTATTGAAAATCAAGGACTTTCCTTGAACACTGAGGATATCTGGTTCCTCATTGCAGACACCCTCACACCATTCTGGAGATGGCTGATGCTCCATTTTCCTTCTAGGGGGACGTGTGAGTTCTTCAGATGCACTTACATCTGCGCTCAGATGTTCTTCCTTCTAAGGCTCCACCTTCTGCTCGATCTTGAGAAGCACCTGGGGAAACTCTCTGGGCTTTGTGGTGATGAATGCCCTCTCTCGTTTCTGACACGGTCTTACCCTCCCACTGTCCCGGCAGCCATGGGATGCCGTCCGCTTTCTCGCCCATGCTCTCTCTGAGGCCCCGGTGTGAGCCGTGTCTCCTGGGGCCGCCATGTCCCTTCTCACGTGGGGTTTGATGCTTCTGTCTGTGGTCAGGGAGTCTTGCTCTGTCACCCAGGCTGGAGAGCAGTCGTGCGATCTGGGCTCACTGCAATCTCCACCTCGCGGGTTTGAGATTCTCCTGCTCAGCCTCCCGAGTAGCTGGGATGACAGGCATGCACCACCACGCCCGGCTCGTTTTTGTAGTTTTAGTAGGACTCTGTGGGAAAGGAGTGGGTTTCACCATGTTGGCCAGGCTGGTTTTGAATTCCTGATCTCAAGTGATCTGCCTGCTTTGGCCTCCCAAAGTGCTGGGATTGCAGGCATGAGCCAGAGCCCTTGGCCCAAATTTAGCTTTTATTTCAGTTATTCTCCCAAAGACTATGTTGCCCAGATGAGTCCTCCACCCCTGCCTGTGTTGGGTCACTCAATACTGTATTAAAATGATGTGAAATTACTGATGTCCCTTGCATGGGACAGACACGCTTGGTAGTGCTGGGGACCCATATGCAGGGTCGGACTTTTCAGATGTGAGTCCCGGCTCTCCCCTCGCCGGCTGGGGGCTCCAAGGAGGCTGCTTTACCTTCTTTCACTTGCCTCGGTCTCCCTAAATGTGAAATGGGGAGATGCCGGGACCTGTCTCCGAGGGCTTTTGAGGGGCGGAGTGAGTTCACACAGAACCATCAGACAGGTCCAGCCCGTGGCCTGTGTCGGCCGCAGCACCCTGACAGTCCGGAGGAGGAGTAAGCCGGCGACACGGTCACGAGGCGCTTGCCATGAGTGCGAGGGACATTGGTGTCCGAGGAGGGCAGACCATGACGGTCGGAGGGTGTCGGCCTGGATGGAGGACCCTCCTCTCCGATTATTTCAAAAGCCCCTTTCCTGCCGTGACTGTGACCCTCAGTCCCAGAGTCCTAGGCCTCCTGGCCTGGCCTCGGCACCACCTGTGAATCTGTGCATTTCCTCCTGAGGTGACCCCAGAACGCCGCTCTCCCGCGTCAAGCCGTGTGAGCCTTATCCTGTTTAACTTCGTTCTCCAAGAGGAAAGTCTGCCCTGCGAGCCAGCATTGAAGCCGGATGGTGCCAGCGACCCCCACAGCAGGACAACGTCAGGACTTCCTCCCTCGTGGAGGCTCTGGGCCCTGACAATGGCCGCTTCCCCGAGACTCAAAATTAGAAACTCACAAAATAAACGCACCAAATCAAATGTGCCACCTAAGTAGTTCCCACTGAATACCTGTAAAGTGCACACACTTGTGGTGTAATGTCACGTGTGTTAAATTGCTGACTGTTCCCAGGAGAGCTGCTCGCATTCGTGAAGCCTCGCTGCTCTGGGGCTCTGTGCATTTGAAGCAGGTCTGTCGGGGTCCGCAGGGCATCTGTGCCATCTGGGTGTGGCTCAGGCCCTGTCTGCAAATGGCCCGACAGCTCAAATATTCCGTAGGTCATGTACACACTTTGTGAGAACACCTACATAAAAATTGACAGGAAAGATGGAATTTAAATATAAATCAAACAGCCCCACGAGTCCAATTACTAAAAAGGAGAGAGAGAGTTTCAGGGAGACTCCCCAGTGAAGTGACCAATGAGTCCCGCTTCTCAGGGCAAGGAAGCTGCGGCTCGAACCTCATCTTGCAAACACAGGGAGACGAGAAAGCCTCTTTCACAGGGACCTGAGGAAGAGTCACAGAGTCATCCTACCTGCAGCCTTGAGGGCCTTAGCACCTGCAGCTGGTGTCTCAGGTTAGCCTGTGGCCTGAGCGGTGACGGTGAGTTCTCTGTAGATCATTTCTCCCTTATTTCTTCGTCTCAGTGCCAGCAGCATAACAGCTGTCAGTCATTACTTGTATTCTTCTCCTGCTTAGATTTTGCTTTCATTCAGAGGAAGACAAATCCAGGGCCTATGCCTGCCACAGGGTGTAGACGTTGAGGAAAAAGCATGAGGCCCAGGAGTGTTGGGGCCATGGGTGTAGACGTTGAGGAATGAATGTGAGGCCCAGGAGTGTTGGGGCCACGGGTATAGACATTGAGGAGTGAGCGTGTGGCCCAGGAGTGTTGGGGCCACGGGCGTAGACGTTGAGGAAGGAATGTGAGGCCCAAGAGTGTTGGGGCCATGGGTGAAGATGTTGAGGAAGGAGTGTGAGGCCCAGGAGTGTTGGGGCCACAGGTATAGACATTGAGGAGTGAGTGTGAGGCCCGGGGGTGTTGGGGCCACGGGTGTAGACATTGAGGAATGAGCGTGAGGCCTGGGGATGTTGGGGCCATGGGTGTAGATGTTGAGGAGTGAGCGTGAGGACCAGGAGTGTTGGGGCCAGTAGTGCCCTCTGGCTCTGGCCTTTGTGGGTTAGTTTTGCTCCTCAGTGATTTCAGAAACTATGTTTCAAGCACATGTGCTTTCTCTGGGGAGAAGTGAACTGGAGGCTTTGACTTTGCAAAGGGCAGCCCCTGGGTGGGGGTCAGGAAGGAGCTCCTGAGGCCTGGGCCCTCCCCACTTCTCACCGGGAGACGGCTACCAGCTCTCAAGGGGTACCAAAGAGTTCTAAGTCACTTCTTAGCAGGTTCTTAGTCTGCATAGTGTTGCTATAATAGAATGGGTAGTTTATTCAGAAAAGAAATGCATTTCTCCCACTCTGGGGAAGTCTGGCATTGAGGGCCTGCATTTGGCGAGGGTCTTCTCATCATGCTATCCCACAGCAGAAGGCGGGAGACCCACGCTAGCCCAGGGGGAGCCAGAGAGGGCCAGGCTCACGCCCAAGCAGACCCATGCTCGAAATAGCGGTGGCATTTACCACTCACACGGGAGGAGCCCTTCCATCCCGTCCCGCTGCTGAAGCTCCCGGCTCTCAGCGCACTTGCCTTGGAGGTCACCTTTCCAGCCAGGCGTGCCCAGGGCACATTCAGACACAGCAGCGGGGAACTACCGACAGGTCCTTGGTGCAGCAGATTCTGCACATTTGTAGGGAACCACGCTCCTTTTTGGAAAGCACTGCCACTCTTGGGGACCATGTGCAGCCTGTTCATTTAGCAACAGAGGAGGGAGTTATAAAGGCAGCCTCATGGAGCCCCCAGGGCCCGAGGTTTGTGGTTCCAGACCTCACAAAGCTCCGGTGGGGCGGGAAGTCTCAGCCTCCTCCCGAGAAACGGCACCCTCCTGTTTACAGAGGATGGGTGGGGCAGGCAACCTCCCTAGACCTTGTCATGTGGGGACAGAGCAAAAGCCCAGGGAGGCCACCAGTACAGAGCTCTCCAGCGCTCATGCTCCCTAAACTGACACAGGTGGAATCTGGATGTCTTTGCTTCCGTTTCTGCAACGTCGAAAGTGAACGTTTCTCTTCTCACCTCACTTGCTTTTAAGGAAAGGGATCGAGCTGTACTTCTGTGTGGCTGCTGTCCTCCGCTCCAGGGGCGGCCTTGCATTTGCTCTGGGGGGTCTCCCTCCTGCCTGGCCTCTCTTTTATGTGACGTTCTCTCTGTGAACAGGTGTGACGGCTGAGCTTCGGAAATGTGAGCTTCCAGCCTGGCTCCTGGACGGGGAGGGCCCTGCCAAGCCCCGGGGGCAGCTGCTGCTGCTGCTGTCCTCCCTGTCCCTGCAGCTGTGGCTCCTCCCCTCCTCCCCCTCCCCCTCCTCCTCCTCCCCCTCCTCCCCTCCTCCTCCTCCCCCTCCTCCCCCTCCTCCCCCTCCTCTTCCTCCCCCTCCTCCTCCTCCCCTCCTCCCCCTCTTCCTCCCCCTCCTCCCCTCCTCCCCCTCCCCCTCCTCCTCCTCCCCCTCCTCCTCCTCCTCCCCTCCTCCTTCCCCTCCTCCTTCTCCCCTCCTCCTCCTCCTCTCGTCCTCCTCCCCCTCCTCCTCCCCCTCCCCCCCTCCTCCCCTCCTCCTCCACCTTCTCCCCTCCCCCTTCTCCTCCCTCTCCCTCC
>CAUYQU010080934.1:0-47186 GCA_963574635.1 Cheracebus regulus | reverse complement strand
GGCTACAGTAATCAAAACAGCATGGTACTGGTACCAAAACAAAGATACAGACCAATGGAACAGAACAGAGGCCTCAGAGGCAACACAATATATCTACAACCATCTGATCTTTGACAAACCTGACAAAAACAAGCAATGGGGAAAGGATTCCCTGTTTAATAAATGGTGTTGGGAAAACTGACTAGCCATGTGCAGAAAGCAGAAACTGGACCCCTTCCTGACACCTTACACTAAAATTAACTCCAGATGGATTAAAGACTTAAACATAAGGCCTAACACCATAAAAACCCTAGAAGAAAACCTAGGCAAAACCATTCAACATAGGCATAGACAAGGACTCCATGACTAAAACACCAAAAGCATTGGCAATAAAAGCCAAAATAGACAAATGGGATCTAGTTAAACTCCAGAGCTTCTGCACAGCAAAGAAACAATCATTAGAGTGAACTGGCAACCAACAGAATGGGAAAAAATTTTGCAATCTACCCATCTGACAAAGGGCTAATATTCAGAATCCACAAAGAACTAAAACAGATTTACCAGAAAAAAACAAACAACCCCATTCAAAAGTGGGCAATGGATATGAACAGACACTTTTCAAAAGAAGACATTTATGAGGCCAACAAGCATAAGAAAAAATGCTCATCATCACTGGTCATTAGAGAAATGCAAATCAAAGCCACATTGAGATACCATCTCATGCCAGTTAGAATTGTGATTATTAAAAAATCTGGAGACAACAGATGCTGGAGAGGATGTGGAGAAATAGGAACACTTTTACACTGTTGGTGGGAGTGTAAACTAGTTCAAGCATTGTGGAAGACAGTGTGGTGATTCCTCAAGGACCTAGAAATAGAAATTACATTTGACCCAGCAATCCCATTACTGGGTATATATCCAAAGGATTATAAATCATTCTATTATAAAGACACACGCACACATATGTTCACTGAGGTACTGTTTACAATAGCAAAGACCTGGAACCAACCCAAATGCCCATCAATGATAGACTGGACAAGGAAAATGTGGCCCATATACACCATGGAATACTATGTAGCCATCAAAAATGATGAATTCGTGTCCTTTGTAGGGACATGGATGAATCTGGAAGCCATCATTCTCAGCAAACTGATGCAAGAACAGAAAATCAAACACTGCATGTTCTCACTCATAGGCGGGTGTTGAACAATGAGAACACATGGACACAGGGAGGGGAGTATCACACACTGAGGTCTGTTGTGGGGGAATAGGGGAGGGACAGTGAGGGGTAGGGAGATTGGGGAGGGATAACATGGGGAGAAATGCCAGATATAGGTGATGGGGATGGAGGCAGCAAACCACATTGCCATGTATGTACTTATGCAACAATCCTGCAGGATCTGCACATGTACCTCAGAACCTAAAGTGCAATAATATATATGTATATATAATCTGTTTTAGTTCTTTGTAGATTCTGGATATTAGCCCTTTGGACACAGGGACAGGAGTATCATACACTGGGGTCTGTTGGGGGGAATAGGGGAGGGACAGTGAGGGGTGGGGAGTTGGGGAGGGATAAAATGGGGAGACATGCCAGATATAGGTGATGGGGAGGAAGGCAGCAAATCACACTGCCATGTGCGTACCTATGCAACAATCTTGCATGTTCTTCACATGTACCCCAAAACCTAAAATGCAATAAAAAAGATATATATATATAAATATATATATATATATATATATATATATATATATATTTATATATATGTGCAAGCCACAGACTGGAAGGAAGTATTTGTCTCATGTGTATCTGACAAAAAACTTCTATCTGAAATATATAAAGAACACTTACAGTTTTATAATAAAAAGACAAATGATCCAATAAAGATTTTAACAGGCGCTTCACAAAGGCAGATATACAAATAGACTCTAAGAGAGCGTATGATCAGAGAAAAGAAAAGCATTTCATAATAATAAAATGAGGGCATTATAATGAATTCATTAGGAAAACATGACAATCATAAATGAGTATTCACTTCATAGCAAAGCTTTTACATTAATGAAATGAAAACTGACAGAATTAAAGGAAAATACAGCAAAATCCTCATAAAAGAGGACATTTTTAAGAGTTCTCATTCCAAATGTCCCACGTTAAAACTTTTCTGTAATGTATGATACCCTGAATGAGCCTTCTCAGCTTCAGAAATGTCAGGTAGCTGGGCAGAATGAAAAGGAGGAGACCTGTGTTCTGGGACTACATCTGACCCTTAGGATGTTTGAGCAAATTTCATTTAGTCATTCAACAAATACGTATCGAGCTTCACCCATGGGACCCAGATTCCCTAGAGGTAGCAATCTAGAAACAATCTGTTCTCTGGATTTATGGTTTAATGGAGCACACGGTGAGTACCTCTCCGAGACTCAGTTTTTCTGTTTCTGAAATGTGGGCCACAGCAACAGTATGGAGACATTGTAAATGGCCAGCCACATATGGATGCACGAATACACTGGGGTATGATTGTGAGAATCTACATAGCAGTGAAATGGATCAGCTGGAACTACATTTATCAATGTGAGTAAATATGTAAAGTGAATGGAGAATGATATATTGGTAGATTATTCACATAAGATTTTAAAATGTGCAAAACAATAATGGATTATAGGCACATATCTACAGTAAAGGCAAAAAATCTTGTGTGAGAATAATATATCAAATGTGGAAAAAGATCTTCGGACTTTTATGGTAGGAAAAAGAGATCTTGAAAGTTATAAATGTAAGATAAAATTTAGTAGAAAGATTGGAAGGTAAAATGGAAAAAATATTTCAGAAACTATAGAAAAAGAAATGAAAATTAGCAGTGAAAAGATATAAAATTAGAGGAATAATCCAGGAAGTCAGGTAACTAAATATTAGGAGTTCAAAAAAGAAGCCAGAGAAGACAAAAGGGAGGAAAATATAAATGAAATAAAAATTTTCCACAACTAAAGTCTGTGAGTCTTCAGGGCCCACTGAGTATCTATCACAATGGTTTAAAATAGGTCCACATCCAAGGATATGCATGTGAAGTTCCAGAATATTGATGTATTTGTCAAGATTATTAATACCAGCTCCTGAAGCAGACAACCCTCAAAAATCTCAGTGGCTTAACAAAACCACTTGTTTCTCATTTATGGAAAATCTAGTGCAGGAGTATTTAATCTTTTGACTTTCCTGGGCTACATTGGAAGAAGAATGATCTTGGGCCACATATAAAGTACAGTAACACTGATAGCTGATGAGCTAAAAAAAAAAAATTGCAAAAAAGTCTCATACTGTTTTTAAAACATACAAATTTGTGTTGGGCTGCATTCAAAGTCATACTGGGCTGCATGAGGCCCATGGGCTGAGAGTTGAACGGGCTTGGTCTAACGTGCTTCTGGTGGCCCCACTTCATCTTGTAAACATGTCACTTGAATCATGTGTCCCTTGAAGTACCTGTGGCAAGAGAAAATAGGATTGAAGGAAGCACACTGGCTTTTAGCTTCCTTAGCTTGAAGGTGACATGTGTCACTTCTGCCAGGCCACTTGCAAGAACATGGCTCCAATCTAACTATGGGAGAGGCTGAAAAACCCAGAGGGGCACATACAGTACTCGATGTTTTGCATACCAATATGAGTTACTAAAGGAAGATCCCATACATTTTCAGAGAAAACCAAACTGTTCATACAAAAAAGATCAGGAACCAAAAAGGCTTTGAATTTCTCAATAGCAACATTGGAAATCAGAAAAAGTGAAGTAATGCTTTTAAAATTTTCAATGTAAGCAACTTATATGTAGAAATATTTACCCAGCCAAACTATCAGTCAAGGGTCAGTGCAGAGTAAACCATTTTCAGACATTGAAGATCTCAGTTTGCCTTCCATGTGCCTTTTTTCAGGAACCTACCACAAAATGTGTTCCATTAAGTGAGAGAGAAATCAAGCAAGAGTCAGACAAAGGATCCAGGAAGTAAGAGACCCAACACAGGAGAGAAGTGACAATTCCCAGGACGACAGCGAAGGGAGATCCTGTGATGAGAGCTGTGCACCTGGCAGAGAAAAACAAACAAACAAACAAACAAATCAACCAGTCACATAGTAGCAGGTGAGAAAACTCCAGGAGAGGCTTCTTCTAGAAAATATAGTTGACAGATTACCTGGAGTATCTGAATATGTTGAGAGAAAATGTAAACAGTTGGCACTGAGTTTGTTGAATTAATCATAGTTAGGAAAAGAAGAAAATGGGGGAAAAGATAATTATTAAATCCAGAGAAAGCAAAAAGTTTTTCAGGGAAGGAATTAATTAGCACTTGCTATAAAACTCAGCTGTGAGCTGCATAATAGTCATCATCCCAAATATTGTTCTAATCAAAGTTGTGATCTAAGTATATTGGGAGGTTGAAGGGATGAAAAGAATGTATGTGGCAGAGTGGGCAGGGGTGGGAGGGGGGTAAGGAAAGAGCCAGACTTCACCTTCTACTGTGAAAACTTAGTTGACAATTCCTAAAACTGGAAAAAAAATGTAGCAAATATTTTAAGCAATAGGAAGTAAATACCCAAGGAACCCAAAGAACCAGCAAGAGGAAATGCACAGGGTTGCCTCGGGGAGAAAGAAATGCAGGGGGTGGGGAAGCTGGGAACTGCTGTTTACTTCATCAACTTTGATCTGCTTGACTATGTGCTTGTATAACTTTGATTAAAAACAGTTAAAGAAAAGATAAACCAAGCACTAGCGTGATGTAGTATAATACGAGTTTTAGAAAATTCTCCGCATTATATTTTATAGACACATACATGGATGTGTATGCACCAAACAGAAAAAGGTATTACCTCTGGGGAGGTGAGCCTGGCATAGTGTTTAGTGGAGAATTTAGTTTTATTTTCATAAAATGCATTCATGTGTTACTTGTGAAATTAAGCATAAATAAAAGACAAATAATAAAAGACAAAAATGTATTTTAGATCTGGAATGTAATGGCCTAATTAAAAAGCCATTTTTGAACTTACCTCACTTTTGTGGAGTTGACAGTGGAAGTGTCAACAGGGAGGGTCAAGCTGAGTAAAGAGGTGACCATGGGAGGACGTAGCAGGGGGTGGCACTAAGGGAGGGACAATGCAGGGGACCTTTACTTTGTCTCACTGTTCATAACTGTATGTGACTCATTTGGTCCAAGGCCTACAAAGAGATTTTCACATTTTCTACTAGAAAATCCATTCAGGTGGGAGCTGATTCCCACTGTCTCCATATTCCAGCCTTGAGAGAAAGCCCAGATACAGGGTGGGGCTGGATGAGGACTTGCTCAGTGTCAGGCACTAAATTAGGATTGGTGCCCAGAAGTTTTATCCATCATTAGAGCTTCTTACTCCTGAACATTCAGGCAAATGGATCTGGATTTGAATTCCAAGTTCCCTACTTACTGGTCACGTGAGGTTGTCAAGTTCCTTAACTTCTCTTCTCTGAGCTTTAGCTTCCTCACTTAAAATGAGGATAACGCATGGAACATCCTTAGCGACTATGTACTATATGCCTGGCACACAGCAAGCACTCAATATATATTGATAACAATAAATACAATAATCAGAAAGTCGGCCAGGTGCAGTGGCTTATGCCTGTAATCCCAGCACTTTGGAAGGCCGAGGTGGGTGGATCACCTGAGGTCAGGGGTTCGAGACCAGTCTGGCCAACATGGAAGAACACTATGGCTACTAAAAATATAAAAGTGAGCCAAATGTGGGGGCGCATGCCTGTAATCCCAGCGACTCAGGAGGCTCAGGCAGAGGAATCGCAGACAAGATGGTGCCACTGCACTTCAGCCTGGGTGACAAAGCAAGACTCTGTCAAAAAAAAAAAAAAATCAAACCTTTTACTTGCCCTTCCTCCTCCCTCTGAAATCAAATGACACGTTCTAGATCCAAGCAGATATCTGTTGTTATCTATTGTTTTGGGTTATCCATAGACATTAAATGTAGTATTAAACTTTTATTTTGATACATTATAGGCATATCAAAAGTATAAATAATGATATATCAGACACCTGTGTACCTACTAGGTACAAATATATTTATCAAAAGCATAGATATTAGGTACACAGATGTCTGATATATTATTTATACTTTCGATTAAAAGTATAAATACTTCAAAAGATAGAATGTTTCAGGTTCAATCAAAAACTTCTGAGTGCATCTTCCAGTTCCTCTCCGCCCCAGAGATAATAATTTTTCTAAGTTTGGTATATTGTTCCCATGCTTGTTTTACTAGAAAAACATGTGTCCATAATCTATCAGTAAAGATATTTGTGGTAAGGGTATAATGCTTCCATAATTATTGACACGTGTATACAACTGAGTCATCTGAGCTTCATCCCGATAAAGCAGATCCTCCTCAATTTCCCCTTGCTTTCACCAATATCCTGTTAAAAATGCAGTCTTACTGCCTGTGCAGTCCTGTGAATGAGAGAGGTCCTGACCCAATCACATGCAGGAAGGAAAAGAAATTCCTCACTCAGAATTCCTTACCTTACATTTCTACCACGTGTGTTGCCCTGGAAGAGCCTCTTTGGCCTCAGGGAATGTGAAGAAGTTGGGTAAAACGAAAGAGAGAGATCTGTCATCTGACACTGAGTTTCTTTGAGGAAACTTCTTTCAGTCACTCAACAAATATGTATTGAGCTTCATGTATGTGCCCAAGATTCCCTACAGGCAGCAATCCAGATGCAATCTGTTCTCTGGATTTATGGTTTAATGGAGCGCACAGGTGAATACACATCTCTGAGACTCAACTCCCCTCGGCTTTGATTTGGTTCCTGGATTTCTGCCTATTCCTCATTACCCGACTTGTTGCCACAACCAGATGCACCTTCCAGCCTAACTTGAACTATTTTTGAAAGGCTCCAAGGGAAGCTCTCTCCATTCTGACAGCAGCTCCAGGGAGGTTATTGTGTTCCCGGCAACTTCAGAATGGGGTTGGTACTTCCAGGCAGAACCAGTCCTGTGACATGTGAAGGCTTAATTTATCCACCCAGAATGAAGTGCCCGCTGGGCACTTAATTCCCAGTCTCCTGTTTACAGGTTGCTCCAGCCCTGCCGGCCCCTGCTTCTACCCCTGCATGGGGGTCCCGGTGGCTCATTGCAGGCCCTGTGCCCTCTCCATGACACACCATGCTGGGATGCTGTCCTCTGTGGAAACCTCTTGAGTGCAAATGGCCCCTTTATGACAGAAACACAGGAACATCCCCCAAGGGTGCTGTTTGCTGTGCTAGTCCGTCTACAGATTTTCCCACCAGGATCCTGGAGCAGGTCCAGTTTGGAATTGCCACTGTCATGAGAAGGGAACAGATGACCGTGGAATGAAGTAATAGGCCTTCTCCCTTCCCTCTTCAACCCTTTGATTTCAGAGGATCTGTACTCACTATTAGTGGTCAGGAGTCCAGAAGCTTCTTTTTGAATGAGGAAGATATAGGAATAAGAGGTTTTATAGGCACTTAAAAGTGGTAACAAATAACCCACAAGACTACTATCTGCAGCTTGAGCCACCCTTGCTGTGAACCTCCCTGGATCTTAGCCAGGAAAACAACTCAAGCCAACCCCCCAAATAGCCTTCTTGTAGACACTTTCTTAAAAAGAAAAATAAAACAAAATCTAAAAAAACAACAAAAAATTCATCCAGAAGCAATAATATTTGTCGAATGCATTTCTACTGTTGCTCACTTGGCTCAAGTTTATCTGTGAAAAATATGTTATCGACTGACAAATAGCATGGCTGTCAAGAAATTTATCACCATTTTCCCCACAAGGCAGCAGGTTTCAGATTCAAATGAGGCTCTGCACTGTGATTTCACCTTCACCAAAGCTGTCAAGGAAAGGTCTGTGAGGTGTGGAGAAGACTCCTGCTGAGGGTGGTTCCCACGTTATTCCTTGCATTTTCTAGAAGGCCTTTCAGATTGAATAGATGACCATTTATTGAAAAAGGCCGGCCTACGCAGTGGCTCACCCAGCACTTTGGGAGGCCAAGGTGGGCAGATCACAAGGTCAGGAGTTCGAGACCAGCCTGGCCAACACAGTGAGACCCCACCTGTACTAAAAATACAAAAATCAGCTGGGTGTGGTGGCGCACACCTGTAGTACTAGCTACTCAGGAGGCTGAGGCAGGAGAATCACTTGAACCTGGGAGATGGAGGTTGCAGTGAGCTGAGATTGCACCACTGCAATCCAGTTTGGGTGTTGTGTGAGAGATACCTCACTATGTAGGCACTTTTGCAAATTTTGGCTCATTTTGGCTCTTTTGAGCTTCAGGACAAGCCTTCTTGGTAAATAATACCACTAACTTCATTTCATAGACAAACAAAATGAAGAGCAGAGAAGGGGAAGCAACTTGAGCAGAAAGTAGCAGATTATTCTGGTTTTATGAAGCTGACTTAGGGTTTCTTACTGTCCTTATAACCACTTATTCATTTTTTAATGACAACTTAATGAGAGAAGTTAATAAGTGACTACACAGAGTCACAGCCGTTTTAGAACTGCCATTTTAGAACTGTGCCTTGCAAACCTGACCTCTACCTGAAATTCTGGACTGATTTCCAACTGTCTACTCAACATCTCCCTTGGATAGCTATTATGCTTCTCCAACTTAACAAAGTCAAAATAGATCTTTTGAGGTTTACCCCAAGTCAGCTACTCCCACAGTTTTCTCTATTTCTGTAAATCTCCCCACTATGTACCCATTAGCCCAAGCCAAAGTCTCATCCATGAGAAATCCTATTGAAAAATGCAACAAAATCAGTGTACTTCTTTCTTCTCTATCATTACTGCTCTAATCCTTTTTCTGTTTCTTACCAAGATTACTGTGAAGAGCAGTAGTAGCCTGTCCCCTGGTTCTTCTATTTTTACTCTTCCCCTCAATCTCGTCTCCATTTTCCATACACAAATCAAATAACCACGCAATTTCTTACTCAAAACTCTTCAACAGCTTGACCCTTCAATGGCTTTTAGGTTAAAATCATAACTCCTACATGACTTCCTTATTTGACCCTCACCTCACACCAGTCTCACATTCCCCACCATGCCAGCTATTCTGGCATCCCCTCTATTTCTTGAACATGCCAAGCCAGTGTCACTCCTGCCTCAAGACAGGTGTTACGCTCTTTGCCTCTGATTGTTGCATGCCTTGCTCCTGCTTGGCATTAGATCTTACATGTCTCTTCCTCAGAGAAGTCTTTCCTGATCACCCAACTTAAAATAAAACTCAGTTATTTTCTATGACGTCATCACCCTTTTCCTAATTTTTCTTTATAGTTCTTACAGATATCTGGTTGTATTCATGCACTTATATATTTACCTCCCCCTGTAGAATGTAGATTTGTACTGATCTTTCTTGTTTATCTCCAACATCCAGAACAGTTTTCCCCAATACCTAGAATAATGCATGGCACATAATAGGCATATCATGGGAATGCTTTTGTGGGCAGCAGCAAAGAATGGTTTCTGGGAGATTTTTATAAGTGTCTTCTATGACCCAGTCCTCAGAGGTGGAGATGTACACTGTTCTGTGTTATATGCCCAGATAAAAAGTGACAATTTCAGAGATTAATGTTGCAATCAAGGACACAAACCTGGTTGGTGACAGAGTTACAACCAGACCTCAGGTCTCTTTTCACGGGACCACAATCATCTGTCTCTCACTGTCTCCATGATGTCAAGGGCTTGCTGCGTGACTAGTGAAAGCTTCTTCACCTTCCTTAAATAAAAGTGTTTCTCTAATTAATTCAAATAATTCACTCATTTATTTGATCTTCATGCATGTATTCAACAAACATATACTCAATGTTCAGTGTTTCCAAACACTTTGATATGATTGTAGAAAAGGTTCTGTATTTGTGGCTTGAGCTTTCTGAGAGAAAAAAAAAAAAAAGGAACTGATTGCAGCTGCTGGGGGATTTCTGGCCAATCAGAAAGAACATTTGACTAAAGAGCTGAGTCTCCTCCTAGGAGACCGAGAGTTGGCCTGTGGGAAAAATTTTTGAAGACTCCATTGGCCCCACATCCCCCTCACTATGTTTGTCATCAGAAGTTATGTAGGTACCACTGTGTGTGGACCTCTGGGACTAGCAATGTGGGAACCCTTGGCTTGACAGCCTGGGGTCTAGTTGAAACTTTACAGGCATGTACAGGTGAAGGCAAATGGTATGGCTCATGGCAGAACAATGACAAAGATGTGTTGGACTCTGGCCCTTTTGGTCACATTTTGAACACTTTGCCCTACTAGTCCTGCCCTTCCCTAAGTTTACATACCCTGAAGAAAGAGACTAAACAATATATTTTAAGCAGATGTCATGTGAGTGAGCCTATCCTGCTACTTCAGTTACATTTGTGGTTCTCCACTACTTGGTCCTCCCCATCCCCATTCCCTATCTACTTTCCCCCAGAGCATTTATTAGTCTCAAACCCTCTAGACAATATATTACTTCTTTGCTTATTGCAGCCTCCCTCCAGCGGAATGTAAGCTCCTCCATGAGGGTGGGATTTTTTTGTCTGCTTTGTTCACCTCTATATCCCTAGCACCTTTAAGAGTGTCTGGACATTGGAGACGATTAGTAACTATTTGTTGAATGAAAAAATGCATCAGACACTATGAAGTATGCAATATTTCTTGACCTAGAAATTCTATTTCTGGGAATCCATTCTTCATAAATAGGCATGAATGAATGGAAAATAAGTGAATTAGTATTGTTCATTTTCTTATTACTTAGCAGCATGAAAAATGAGAAAAAGCAGTAAGCAATAAGGGGTTATTTAAATAAACTGTGGTACATTTATACAATAGAATGTTATAAACTTACAATTCATGTTTGAGAAGAATACTTAATAACATGGGGACATGTTAGGATATATTGTTAAATGCAAATCATGAGTATCGTGTCATTTGATTGCAAATTTGTAAAATGCCTATGTATGCATGTACAGAAAATACAGTGGAAAGATAACCAAAAGTTGACAGCAGTTATCTCTGGGAGATGGAGTAACAGATTATTTCAATTTTCCTTTTTTGTGTTTTTCTCTGTTTTGAACTTTCCTATGATGAAAAGAGGAGACTGGTGATGGCGGATGTTTCCTTCTGCCCTGGAGGATCGGGAGAAATGGCCTTCTCTTTGTTAGCTCCAGGTAACTGCAATCTCAGGGAGACCCCTCTCACACTGATGCTGCGGCTTGGCCATGTGACTTGCTTTGGCCAACGGAGCTTTAGCAAACATGAAACAGCGTTTGAAAAAGGACTGATGCGTTGGGACCATCTTGCTGCTGGGAGTTCTTCCCCCATCAAGTGAACAACCTGCACTGATAAAAGATTGATGGGAGAACAAACCTCAGAATAAGAAGCTATATGATGAGAAGCTTCAGCTATCCCAACCATGCCAGTCATCCCAACTGAGAGACCTCAGACATGAGTGAGGTCATTCGAGACCTCACAATATGGTGGCTGCTAAACATTTAAAACATGGGTGGTCCACATGCACATGTACTGTATGTATTGTATGAAATGAATACTGGATTTTGAAAACTTGTATGATAAAACAAACGTCAAATATTTTATTGCTAATTTTTCTGTTAATTATATATTGAAATAATATTTTGAGTACATTGCATTCAATTTTAAAATATTATTTAAATTAACTTTACTTGTTTCCTTTAATTTTAAAAGATGAAAATTTTGAATACATACATGGTCTGTATTATATTTCTGTTGGACAGCTCTATCTTAGACCATGTAGCCACAGCCAAGTCATCTCAGACCAAAACCACCTAAATGACCCAGAATCGAAGCACGTAAATTGGTTGTTGCTGTAAATCACTGATTTGAGATCTTTTGTTCTGTAGCAAAAACTCTCTAATATCACAAGTATATGGTATTTTACAGATCCTACCAGCTTCACTTCTTGGCCTTATAGGAATGAGCCAGAGTCCCAAAGAAGTCTGGGGAGAGCAGGATGTGGCAGAGAACAGTGACCAATGCCTTCATGTGGAACAGGGAGCCTCCGTGAAAGGCTGCAGAGTTTGGGAGAGGGAGATACTGAGGGTTCTTGGCCTTCTGAGATTCCCAGTCTGGAAGGCACACTCGCTCAGCCTGCAGCCTGGAGAGCAGAGGCTTGGGAAATGCTGGAAAGGCCCTTTCTCCCCTTTCCCACTCACACCCTCCTTTCCTATCTGCCCTGTCTGTGCTCTGCTGTCCTATCCCACAGAGTTCTGTGGGAAAAAACACTACATCAACAAC
Source organism: Cheracebus regulus (assembly GCA_963574635.1). NCBI lineage: Eukaryota > Metazoa > Chordata > Mammalia > Primates > Pitheciidae > Cheracebus > Cheracebus regulus. The sequence goes on along the minus strand of CAUYQU010080934.1, from coordinate 34,926 downwards.
AACAAGATAATAAAGGGCATGTCAATGGGAGAGCAGGACAGGGGAGGGGGAGAGGGTGATTCTGGCAGCAATACCCCATCATCTAGTGCCTGTACACTTCCCTCACCTCCCTCCTCCCTGAACCAGATGGGATCGGAAGGCAGAGCTGAAGGAAGCCGTAGAGATTGCCCACCTAACCCCTTTCTCTTACAGATGAGGAAACTAGGCCCCAAAGACATTAGCTGATTTGCCTAGGGTCACACAAGAAATTCGTGATGATCAGATCTGGAATTCAGTTTCCAGACTCTCAGTCCAGTGCTCTTTCTGTCACTCCCCATGATACCTACTTATCAGGTATCAGATTATACTCAGCCTTGGCTTTTGGAGATCCATTTCTAAGAGCAGTGTGAATCCAAGGATTTCTTTTTGCCTGAGCACCGTTTCTCCCTCTGAGCTGATTCCTCCTCTGCTACTTAACTTTGGCTCTAAGATGTCAAAGGTTCAGAGTCCATTCCCATTGGGGCCTCTCTCCTCCTGCAGTGCTCTCCTTGGGTGGACTCTCATTCTGCCCCTGTTACCTCCTGCTGTATGCTGACTAAACAGAGCTATGGGCCCTGGAATGCTTCTGCAGCCAGCACACAGAGATGGATCCTGTAGCACAGGGACAAGGATTGACAGCTCTGGGACTAATGTGGAGGAGACTGAGGAAGTCCTGGAGGCAGCACTTCTCTCCCTGTGCATGCCCAAAGGATGAGCTGGGCTGGGATCATCCTTGCATCTCCTCTGCTTCTGAGCACAGCCCACTTTGGAGGCCAATTCTCTCTCATACTTGCACCATTTACTGCCTCACTGCATTTATCATGTGACTCCAAGTGGACAATCTGTGGCTGTTCTCCCTAATTTAAGCACATGCTGAGATGTTGGGATCATCTCAGGGATGCTGGTGTCCCTCCGGATGCATCCCTGCACCCCCAGCTCAGTTCCTTGATGGAATCAGCTCACTGACTTATCTCTTTCTCTTTAGCTGTTGTTGGCCAAATCCTGGGGCTGATTGCTAGGCCATCGCCAAACACAGCCTTGCTTATCTTCAGGATTCCACGATCCCTGACTCTTTTCTTCTGTGCATTCAATCCTTCACTTTGCTGCATCAGTCAGGTGTTCTTTTCCTCTTGATTCTCCTTGCCGACTCGGTCCCCTATCTGGGTGAAGGCACACAGTGCTTTCCTTCTAGGACCTTGCTTCCTTTCTTTGGGACAGAAGAGTTCATGCCTGAAAGGCTGCCTAATGTCAACAAAACAACATTCAAAGAAGCATTGAAATCAATAACCTAAAAAGGATCTGATTTTTAAAAAAGTCAGTCCAGTATCTAGAACTTGGTCACCATGATGCTAAGCATCTTCTTCTTTTAAAAGCATTTTCCACTTCTCACCCAGATGTTTGAAGTCAGGAAGATGTCCCTAATATTACATAATTTCAAAGCTGCTCACTCTCAGCTTCAGGAGGCAAACGTGGCCCAATCCAGGGAAATCAGCCGTTGGCACACGATGGCCATCACAGAGCTGAGGGGCTGGCCTTTGGGTGATTTCTGGTCCACATGACAAACACTCAAGGTAAGTCGGAGCAGAAAAGCTACATGAAGTAATGGGCAAGTTGCTAAGAGAAAAGGGTGTGGTGCTATCCAGGAACCAACGAAAAACCTCTTGCAAGGCAGATTGACAATTTTAGAACAGCACTTTCCAACCCAGCTGCCCCATGACATCTGTTAACACAAAAGGCAGAGCTATTTCCTGGAAAGGCTCTTAGTGTTTACAAGGGTGAGACCCTCCTGATGTCTTGCAACTTTAATTAAAGAGATGAGGGATGGATTCACATCCTCAGCATTTCCCCCAGGGGAACACACAGGCTGGTTGTACACAATGCTGTACTTTCAAATGAAAAGAGAAAAAGTCAATCAGGTATTCAGATGTTTTTGAATTTTACATGGACATAGCCACAGTGGGGATTTGGTTCATGGTAATAATATATTATTCTTGCAAGATAGAGGGAGAAAAATGTTCTGAAAGGAAGAAGAGGGTGTTTTCTTCATACCCTTTTGCACTTTCTTCTTTTTGGGTTTATGGTTTAACAACATCCAACAAAACAGAACATGGAGATTGAGGACAGAAAACAGAAAGAAACGGAGGGCAAGACCCCTCTTCCAAATTGCAGGTGGGTACTGCTGCATAGAAACAGCCTTGATATAGAGTAGGAGCTGTGGAAACAATACTCAGGCAGAGCCTGGCAGCTCCAGGGTGAAGGCGCAGATATGTAGTACGTGGGCACTCAGAAAGTATGAATGGCATTAAACATGACAGTTTCTGTTTCTCAAATAGTTTAATCTTTCTTTCTTTGAAGTCTAAAATTTCACCATTAGAAATCTAGTTCTTTGACTTAATGAAAAGTTTCTCAGACATAAGTGTGCATGAGAATCATCCTAGAAATACATTAAATTGCAGGTTTCTGGGCCGGGGCCATTCTCAGAGATTCCGATTCAGTAGGTCTGCGATGGTTCCCATGAATGTGTGCTGTGAACAAGTACCCCAAATGGTTCCAGCATGTCTCTGTTTGTGAGACAATTAAGGCATTGCCTAGTCCAGCTGTTCTCTTTCGAAAGAAGACACACAAACTACAAAGAGTGACCGTCCAGCCACAGTATGGGTACCAGGCTCCAGAACACCTAGGGTCTAATCTCAGCTCCCCGTCCTTCTAGCTCTGTGATTTTGAGCCATACAATTAAACTCTAAGAAATTTCATTTCCCCATCCACAAAATGGAGAATAAAATTTTAGCCTAACTACCCTTCTGACTGATGGATCAAGGTAATAACATTATTAAATAAAATTATTAATGTAAAAGCATTGAAGAGGCTTTGAAAAGCATTTCATTCTATACACATAGAAACTGTTCTTATTATTTTCCATTATCACCCATTAACACATGCATTTGGATTAGTTTTCAATATTAAGCATTAGGGTAAGAGGTGAACTTAGAGCATAAGGGATAGCTCAGAAAGAGAAGGTGTGGGTAGTACCACTGTGGCTTGCTCAAGGCTGCCAGGAAGGCTCAGGAGGCCACTGAGATGGGGAGAAAGACAGGCGAAGTGTGGAGGTGAGGATGGGGCTGAGCGTCAGAGAAAATCTGAACTTCACAGTTTTGTTTCAGGTCTTAGCTTATTGGGCACTAGTAATGTGCTTGGGGTGAATTCTGTTTTTCACTCTGAAGGTATTTTAATAAGCCTTGAGAAACCCAAACAGCAGAGTGTAGGAAGACCGTTTTTTTGTGGAAAGATAAAGAAGAGGAAAATTATGGAAATCGTATGGGAAAAGAATCTGTTTCAGTGCAAAACTTAAAGAATGTATGCAAACCAACCACAGACAGCCTCTCACCTTCTGGATAATCTCACTCTCTTTTTGGACAGCAAGAACGGTCAGCTATCTTCATATCCCCTAGGCTGGTTTTGAAATAGCCACTTCCTGTGGGACTTCAAACCAATAAAGAACCCTGCCTTCCAAGGGCAGGGAACCAAGCTATGTGTGTGTGCACTCATCTCTCACAAATGTTGGTGGGGAGGGGGTAACATAGCCATCTCCCCTGCTGCTTGTGATTAGCAAATTTGGTAACAGGGGAACGATGCCTGTCCCTTCCTTAGCACAGAACATCAGAGGCCTGAAGATGTGGTTCCTAAGGGGAGGGTGGACTGGGGAGCAGGGCCAGTTGCTCAAGGAGCCACCAGTGGAGAGGTTAAAATGAGCCTGGATCCAGCAGATTACATCTCGACAAGCTAGACCATTCTGAATCAGACAGATCCCGAAGCTCCCTGCTCGTGTTGTCTGTTCAGGGCACCAACTGGAGTTCGGGCAGCCACTCGGCATGGCACCGTGGGGCACTGAAGGACATCTGCTTCCCGGGGGGGAAGTGACAAACTTTAAAAACCAGTGGAGAGGGTGAGACAGGAAATGAAGAGCAGCACATTTCTCATTTAAAATTTTGTGGAGAGGGGGAACAAATGGAGATTGGATTATCAACTGGGAATTTGGCCTGGAACTGCAGAGTCAGGAATGCTGAAGGGATGGGGTCCAACCTTCCTGCAGAAGGCCAGGGAGGCCTTTTGTGGTCAGGGGGAGTTGGTCGGGCGCAGAGGCCGGCTGATGCGCTGGATGGGACTCTGCCTTTCTAGTGAGGCCCCCACTGAAAAGTCTCTTGCTCATCCTGAGCTCGGAGAAAGGAAGGCGCCATGCAAATGTGGAGCTGTTTTCACATCTCTAACACGTCCCAGATTTGTGCTGCTGAGAGTCTGGTCCGTTCCTGTGAAATCCCTGCTGTTTTTCTGTTTCTAACAAAACCACAGGGTGAGATGTCAAGACTGCTGCTTCCTTCAGCAGCATAACAGAATGGGCTGCAGTGAAGATTCTAGAGGAACAGGAATGTGGATAATCCCTAGCTCTGGAAAAAAACCCAAAACATGAAGAATTGGCTTTGGAATTGTATGTATGTGTGTATGTGTGCTCATGTGTGTCTGTGTATGTGAAGAGGAGGCATACAGAGAGAGAGTGGGGGTGGGCAGGGGAGAAGGAGAGTGGGCTTACGCCTATTGTGCTTGTTTTGGCTGATATTAAAATGCATAAGCATTTCCTGAATCCTCATAGAGTATTGACAGGCTCTGCGACACCCTGCAGCATTTGTGAAGCATTTGTGGGCAGAGGGATGAGAGGATGTCATCCTGTGATGCCAAATTGGGTGGAAAACTTGCTAAAGAATGAAGTCATATATGTGCAACGGAGTATTTACTGCACTAGAGGATTCTTTTTAAATGGAATGTGATGTAAATTCTTGGTGATGTTTCTATTCCTTTTTATTATTTTCTCATCAGTCTGAGAGTGGAAGAGAATTTTTTCTTCCATATGCAAAGTAGTTTCTAAAGCATCCCTGTGGGCCAGCTCTGTCCTCCGAGGTGGCTGGCGACTCCAGTGCACCTGGGGAGTCTGATTAACTTACAGATATATTTTGGGGAGGAAAACCAAGGGGAAAAGTACAGATGGGCTTCTGAGAACCAGGGCTATCATTCTGGGACAGGAGCATGCGGTTTTTGACACCCTGCTTGAGGACACTGCTTTTATACCCCCAGTGGCAGCGAACTTGCTACTTACTACGTAGAACACAGAAGCATTTTTTGTTGTTGCAGTTTTGCTAGACTCCTGAAGGGGAAAAATCCTCGCATTTTTACATTGCTTTGGGTGTTAACCCTTCTGAGTTGAGTGTGATGCTGAGATCTTTGCCTGTTGGGATAGACACCTTGCTTTCTTGGGCTCTTTTAAAATGTAGCTTCATGCTCCTCTCCCCCTTATCTTCACACAGTCCTTCAGGAATTTCTGGAGGTAACCTGGAGTCTCCCTAAGCTTCCTGCAGCCCAACCAACCAACCCATCCACCTGGCTGATGTTGAATATATGTTGAATATTGGCTTCATGTTCTCTGAAGGGCAAAAAGGACACCAGAGTATAGCCTACAGGCACTGCAGCCCAAAGCTCATTAAGAAGATAATAGATTTAGGCTGGCCTCCGTGGCTCACGCCTCTAATCCCAGCACTTTGGGAGGCCGAGGCAGGCGGATTGCCTGAGCTCAAGAGTTCGAGACCAGCTATGGGCAACATGGTGAAACCCCGTATCTACTAAAATACAACAAATTAGCCGGGTGGTGGCAGTGTGCACTTATAGTCCCAGCTACTCGGGAGGCTGAGGCAGGAGAATTGCTTGAACCCGGGAAGGGGAGGTTGAGTGAGCTGAGATTGCCCCACTGTACTCCAGCCTGGGTGACAGAGTGAGACTCCGTCTCAAAAAAGAAAAAAAAGAAAAAAGATTTTGAAGACACACAAATAAGTGCTTAAAATATTGGCCCTAGTGTGCTGCAGTCTGAGATGGAAAGTTAGTAAGGTCTGGACTTCCTCAGAACATGACTGAGTTTTCAGACCATGTGAAACTTCTTCATGGAAGACGTTGAGGTAGTTACCACATCTTCTGGATGTCCCACAGCCAACAGCATATGGATTTGGGTGAGTTTTAAAGATTTGGCCCTGATAATGGCACCCTGACTTGAAGTCCCTGAGACCCCAGGGATATTTAGGAAGGCCATATGACTTCCAAAGGGTCCCCTGATGGAATGCTTTCTCTCCTAGTCATGGGGAAGAAGGTGGCACATCCCGGGGCTAAATCCTCACTCCATCCTTACTCATGTTCAAGCAATCCCAGCCTTACTGATCCATGAAATGTGTCTCAGGTGTGTCTGTGGTTTCTGGGTTAGGAAGGAAATGGGCTTTTGCAATTCTGTCTTATATAAATAGGAAAACTGAGATTTAGAAAAGTTGTGACATGCCCCAAACTATGACAAAGCCAAGTAGAACTTGGTTCTCTGAACGTGCAGTTTCCCTCAGACAACATTAAAAGCAGGAACTGGATGAGTGTGGCTGCAGGAGGTTTTCCACCGTCTCCACTCCCAGTTTGCACGTGCGTTTCCTCTGGAGCTCATGAAGTGTGCAGCATTGCTGTGGTGAGAATTCGTAAATGACTCTCCAGTCTCAGAAGGTCTACGTAAATGGAGTTTCAAGTCATCACAGGGACTGAATTTAGTCTCAGGTACCATAAAGAAAATACTTTTAAAGCTCTTCTAAAAATAAAGCTCCTCTGAAGAGAAGTTTGGCATGTGGCTAATGTGTTTGGAAACATGTTTTCTGTAAAACTCAACCTCATTAATCTACTTGCAAATCCAGAAAGACAGCTTTCACTCCACACATCAGGGCTTGTCCCAGATTTTCCCTACTCACAGTGGGAGATGCAGGGGTGTGAACCATCGGCTGAAGGTGCCTCTGCTTTGCTTCCCCCAAAACAGTTTAGGAAGGGAGGGTTTGGGTCTGGTGTCCCGCCTGGGCTCAGCTCTGGATGTGCCAACCTGGGCCCGGGAACCTCCAGGGAGGCTGCTCTCTTTGCCCTTGTCTTGCCACCTCCCATCCTCCATGTCATAGGAGGAGCTTGGAAGGGGCTGAAGGCTGTCACCTTCCTGCAGATCAGAGAGAGGGTCTCTTCTCTCTAAGAACGGCTTTTGCTGCCCTCTGGGTCCTGCTATTTTCATGGCTCCTGAAGAATCAGCCTCTGATGTTTCAATTGCTCCTTCATCAGAACTGTCAAACCTTGTGAATCTCTTCTTTCTCTGGCTCACTCGCTCTAAAACATGCATCTTAAGTGTTGAAATCACTGAAGAAAGGGAGAAATACAAAGAACTCAATTCCATATAACATTGTCATGTTCTGCTGCGTAGTTGAGGTTAATCACCATTCAGTAAGTGCAGGTGTGGGTGGCTCTCTGAGAAAAGGATGCGAGTACAGTGGGCAGGTGAGCCCATGGCCCCGGACTCGGGCACTCACAGCCTCCCACATTTCTTCTCTATTTTACAGTTGCTGATCCAGGGCGGGAGGGGTGCCGTTTATGTGTGGCATTCATAGGAGAGAGGTTGGGGTTGTGCGTCCTCAGCGCAGGCCCTGTTGTGGCCTTAGTGAATCCAGGATGGAGTCCCACATTGGACAGACTTTGCCAACTTTCATAAACCTCTCTCAGGACACTCTCCTCCAATATAGCGACTTCAACTGATGTAATTTCTTATAGCGAAAAAATTAAAATCCACCCTTCTTGACCTTCATATTCAACATGCATATCAAGAGAGTTGTCTTAGCAGCAGCAATTTTATGTTGGGAGATTTGAGCAGGGACTGGCTGTTGGGAGAACTTTATGAGGCGTTCCACGATGTCTTGGCTTTAATTCTGCTTTTATTTTGATGTGACAAGATGTGTTGGACTGAGATGCCTTTGGGCTCTAGCCCTGGAATTTACAAAAAGAGAATTCTATAGGGTTATGGCGTTGCGGGGGGAGGGGCTGGAAGATGCTACCCACTCACAAGGCTTCACACAGCCACATACGTTAGAATAATAAACTAACATTGGAACAGTAAATACACACACACATACACAGAGTGCGAGAGAGAGAGAGAGTGAGAGAGAGAGTGAGCAAAGCCAGTGTTAAACCTGGACACCCCTGCTGGGTCCTCATGCCTGCCTTTTTCTCTTAGTCTTGTGAGGGTGGGGAGGCTCTTTGGTATGCTCCTTTTTCACTTGTAGGAATATAAGGAAGAAAGGAACCGGAAGCAAAGCGTCTGGGCGTCTCTCAGCTGTGCTTTCATTCCCACTTATTATCTAAAGTAATTCATTACCACTTCTGTGCTCTTTTCATCTCTTCCTTGAGCCTTCCCCTGAGCTCCCTTGAAGGTGGCAGGTGACAAGCTGGCTTGACAGGAATGAAGACAGTTATCCCTGGCTGCCACCTGTCTCCCAGTGAGTGCCTGCCCCATCCTGTTACATTTTCTCTATGTGTCTAATTTACACTGCAAGCCCTCGGGCAGTGTTTCTTTCTTTTTTTTTTTTTTTAATTATCTGCTTTTCTCTGCTTACGAAGGATATTTAACTTCTCCAACCTAACTCCTCATTCTTAAGAAAATGTCAACAGAAAAATATTTAAAATGATTGCTGCTATATGTAAAGACAGGAAGTTAAAACAGAGGCACAGGAGGCTTTGGGTGGGTGTTGGTGGAGGCCTGGGAGCAGCTGGTGATGGACAGGGAGAAGAGCTGAGTTAGTCAAGGAAGGGTCTCCTGGTTTTGCTGGGAGTGGTAGCCAGACACAGACAAGGACCAGGAACAAGGCCAGGACCTCTGATTGCTTTTCTCAGAACAGAAAAGGTATTTTTATTTGAACCTGAAGGCTGGGCCATTTCCTGTGGTAGAAAAACTGACAGGGCTCATGGCCAGAGAAAGGTACCAAGTACTTTCTTGGGTACTAATGGTTCTTGTATCCAACATAGGAAGTTAGGACTAGATAAGATCTAGGGCCTGGCAGAAGTACCTATTTATTTAACCCATCCATCCCTTAATCCATCCAGCCACTGATCCATCCATCTGCAATGATTAACTGTAGTGAAATAGAAGAAATTTTAGAAGATAAATGTGGTCAAATGTCCTAAAGTTTTATCCACTTGCATACAAGTAACTGTGATGCGCCTGGAAGACTGGAGGAAATGAAATGAAAAAGGCAATTACCTGGGCCCCTGGATTTGGGAAGCAGCATGGGGATCCTCCCATTGCCAACAGAGCCCCAGTAAAGCATCTGGAAGGGTTTGAAACAGAATGAGGGTGCAACAATGACAGATGTAATCTTTCTCCTTCAAAATCCACAACAAAATAAACAACAACAATAAAACAAAAAGAGAGAGAGAGGGGAGGTCACTTTAGGAAACTTTCCTAGAAAAGTGCAGAGGGTAGAGGAGAAAGGATAGGAAGGAGAACCAGCATTCTAGGTTTTGAGGAAGACCTAGGGGATGGCTGAGGGTAAGGATGAAGGGACCGGTGAACACGTTCCATGGGCCATCTATGGGTAGGGCACTCGGTCATGAGAGCAGTGTTGGCACCTGAGGCAGGATTAGAGGAATAGATGAGATAGGGTGCAATGAGCGTCCCATGGAGAGGGCACGCACTGTGGGCCTGGGGCTTACTGGGGAGGTGGAACAAACAAGGAAATGGTCCTCGGTGCAAGTGAGGATGTGCATTCCACATCGGGCTGCCTGCCCACACTGAGGCCCACATTTGTGGCTCTGAATCTGTGTGGAGGTGGAAACGGTCTGGTTAAGATAGTGACAATGTGCTATGTGTTTGTGCCTGAAGGGCCTGGGACTACGGTGTGGCACAATGAAGGCATTGAGAGTCAGCAGTCCCAGAGACTAGATGCCCTGACAAGATGCCAAGGCCCAAAGAGACAAGAGCTGAGCACTTGCCATGAAGGTGCCGAGAGCTGCAGTCTCAGGCCTTGGAAACATCATCAAAAGAAGCTGTTCTGAGCAAAATGCATTCCATGTGTTGGCCCTGCCCATGTGTTTCTTGTCAACCAGGCCGATCTTCCTGGGTTCGGAAGGGTTTCTGTTTGAAATTTTATGAGCCTTGGCTGGGAAGCAGCACTTACCCCTGAGTTTGTGGGAGTTAATGGCCTTTTCTGGCGGCACAACTCTGGGGGCCTCAGGGAATTCCCAAATGCCAGGAAAGAAGAAACCCATAGCCCATATTTCAACTGAAAATTATGCTTTATTTATAGGCAGCCAGGGAGAAAAGACTCCCCAGAGCACTTCTCCAGCGTCACCTCAGTGTGCTGTGTCTGGGCTCACAGGCCCTTCCTTGGGGCGTCCCTTCCAGCTCATGCCAGCACTCTGTGGAAAAGATATGCCTCACTCCCCAGTGCCAGATAAAGACATCAGCCTACATCCAGAGCAGAAATGGCATTTGTTCCTGAGTCTTCCATTTTCCCTATTTCAATAGAGAAGTCAAACTATTTCTTGATATATTGATGTTCCTCTAATTTACTTCAACCAACAGGTATGGGGCACAGACTGGGAGATGGTCATTTTATCAGGCATTGTGATGAGCACAAAGGGACAATGTGAGATTGGCAGTCCAGAGGGTCTTGGTTCAAGCCGCTCCCTTCCATTGTCTTTCATATTCTGTCACTGGGACAAATCTTGTCCCCTCCCTGGGCCTCTGCCTCCTCATTGGTCAAATGAGGAGCTTGGACCAATGAATACGAATTCTGAATAAATTCAACATACGAGGAAGAGTCTTAAAATATTAGTCCTAAAAGGTTAATTGAAGGAGATTCACAGAAGTGATGCAAATATTGGTGTTTTGCATGAGTGACAATTGCTTCTTGTCTATGGCGGATGCTGTCCCTGGGATAGCTAAGAAAGGCCCCTTTGCTGCCTGGTGTAGCTCTCTGTGAACGCTGCCAGCCTGACGTGTCGCATCAGAACTCCCTGCAGAGGAGTTGCTGTTCACAGTGTCAACTAGGCCAGTCTCTTGACCTGTACCCTGTCAGTGCTTTTATGTCTTCGTCTGATTCTTGGCCTTAGTTGTTCTCTGCCCTTTGGACTTAGGGCTGCTACTTTCTCTTCCTGTCTTGATTCTCAGTTTTCCCTCAAGGTCTTGGCTGGGACCCATCCATGAACTCATCTTTCCTTTTTCAAACTACCTCAGATAGGATTTGAATGCCCTGTTTGATCCCTTGTGACTCAATTGCTGTTTCTGGACAAAGAAAAAAGAAAGTCAAGGGAATCGGAAACTTTACAGTCTAATACTCCTTGCTGGGCAGTAAGTATTGTGCCAGAATTTTAGCCAAAAGGAATATGTATAAAAGGAACCATGTTAGACTGAGCTAAAATATGACTCACTGAGAATTTCAACTCTTGGTTTTAGTTTCTTCCTTTGAGGTCACACATGAATAAGCCTAATTCCCTCTCATATGATACATCTTCATATATTTAATTATAATGATTGATCCCCCAGCCTTCAGTGACCACCCCCTCTCCTGCCAAGTCAGTTATTCTCTGGGCAAAATATGTCAATTTCTCTAGCATTCCTCAGATATTTTGGTTCTGATTCCTCTTGCCAACCTGACGGCTCTTCCTAATCCAGTTCAACTGATTTCTATTCCACTTCCTTTGAGGTGCCCGCAGCTGCACGCAACACTTAGATAGGCTCTAATCAACTCAGGGAATTGAATTTCTTTGCCTTAAACTGATGCTTGCCAAAGTGGATTCCATTGATCCCAGATCCTGTGACGTGCTCTGGAGGTCAAGCGGGGGTGGTCACTTAGTTCCATAGTCAAATATGTTTGGGAAATCCTGCAGACTAATATCCCTCTTGGAGATTTCATAATGTACGTTAGAGTACTAAGGGATCTGAGTAGTCCTGTTTACCTTTACTTCAACTAATTTTTTTCCAAATTATTTGACCACTGAGCCGTTTGTTAAAGTATTGCTCACTAACCTCCTTAATGTGCCATGAAGCTTTGGGTGGCACTGGTCAACTTCCATTTATACCACCTGAAATCATTTATTTTTTCCTCTTTTCCTCTCTCCCTCCCTTCCTCCCTCTTCTTCCTTCTTCTATCACGCTATTATTACATGTTGATTTTCATGCCCATCAAACCTCCTAGATATTTTTCAAACCTATTGCTGATAAATCATGTGGGAAGTCCTTCACACCTCTTTCCTTTATTTGGGCAGTTGTTACTTGATATTGATCACTTATGTGTTAAGCCTGCCTTTATTTAAGCCCTTAATAAAAATGAAACCTCATACATATTTGTTGAATAATTTAAGTACAGGACTGAGATCTACACCCTTTGGACATGATAATTCAATTAGTTATGAATTGTCCTAATCACACTAGTATTCAGTCCATGTTTCCCTATGCTTGTCCATGAGGCTATCTTGAAATATTTGTCAAATGCTTTGCTGTAATCAGATTCACTACAAAGATAGATTCTGTAATCTACCAGTCTAGAACAATCTTGTTGAAGCAGGAGATGAAATTGGTATGGCAGGACTTCGTACTTCAGGTTCCTGTGCAGGAGTTTAGAAACACCGGTGAGCCTTGATGGGAGGGTAGGATTTAAACAGCAGACAGGATCAGAAAAAGGACTGTGAGCTGGTTGGGGTAAGCATGAGTAATGGGCTATAGGCGAGAGCAGACATGCTGGAAATGATTAGGATAAATTCTACAATATTTATCCAGTGTTTACTATTGTGAGGTTCTATGCAGGGAGCTGGCAGCAAGGGGTTGGTTGAGATGGATAAATAGCTAATAATTAACTTTATAAGTACTACTTAAAAGAAAAAATGTGATGAGTATTGCATAAAAGGAAGGGTAAAGCAACATAGAACATTTGTTCTGTGGAGTCAGGGAAAGCTTCACAATCGAGGTAGCCCCTGAGCTGCTGTGAAGACTGGGGAGGGCTTGACCGGCGAGTGATAAAAGGTTTCAGGGTTCAAAACTTTGGCAATGGAACAGATCTGTGAATGGAGGTGTCAATCTGACTGGATTAATGAATCTAGAGAACTGGTAAGCATGATTTCTGGTTGTGTTTGCGAGGGCGTTGCCAGAGGAGACTAGTGTATGAGTCGGTTGACAGAGTGGGGAAGAAGATCCACCTTCAGTGTCGTCTAATTGGTGGAAGGGGAGGGGGGTGTGAATAGAAGGCAGAGGAAAGGCAAATTTTTTCTCTTCCTGCAGCTGGGGCACTCTTATTCTCCTGCCCTCGGACATCAGAAATCCAGGTTCTGTAGCCTTGGGACTGTAGGACTTACACCAGTGACCCCTCAGGTTCTCAAGCCTTCAGCCTTGGACGGAGAGTTACACTATTGGCTTTCCTGGTTCTGAGTTGTTCTGAGCCACACTACTAGCATTCCAGAGTCTCCAGCTGGCAGGCAGCCTGTTGAGGAACCTCTCGGTCTCCATAACCTTGTGAACCAATTCCTCTAATATGTCTGCTTTCACCTCTCTTTCCCTCTCTCCCCCTCACCTCCCTCCTGTGTCTCCATCGTGTTGGTTCTTTCTAGAGAACGCTGACTGATACCAGATTCAAATGATGACAAACTCAGTGTGATTAAGGGAAGACAAGACTTGGTAGGAATGAAGTGCCATGGGCATGACATAAGAGCATGACATGAAAAATCTGTGTTTAGGAAGATTGGTAGGACACCAATATGCTGATGGTATATGGAGGTGTCCTCCCAAGAGGGTCTTAAAACAGGCACAAGGGGATGAATACCTGGGCTGGGGTTGTAGCTATCTGGATGGAAAACCAAGAGCAAATGTAAATATTTTTCAAAAGAAGAACTGGCAGGACATAATGACTGTTAGGATTGGGAAGGATGGAAAGAAAGGAGTCAAAAATGCTTGCAAGCTTTCAACTCCTGAGGCTGGAGGGGGACGAGGAGGGTGGGCAAGTTCAGTCACAAGGAGGGGGTTCTGCCCACCAGTGGGTGAAAATCTTGGGATTAAACATTCTGCGCGTTTAGAGTTGGTTTGGTGCCAACTATGATTTTTGTTTTATTTCAGGTATCTCTGGATGTCGTAAGATTAGCTCATGTCACTTTAATGAGCCAGTCTCACAAAACAAATGCATTTCTGTATTTGCTGAACACAGGCCAGTGCAGAAGTAATTCTGGCATATATTGTCCTGAAGCCTAATGGCTCAACAGGACTTTGTCTCTGTAGGTTTTCTCACTGTGGGACTTTTCATATGTTCAAACACTGTGGCTCCTGTTCTGAGGCTGAAGTGGGTCTGAGATAAGCCCACATAGGTCCCTAGGGCCTCCACACTGGCCGCCTTTTGCTCTTTTCCTAACAGGCCTCTGGCACCAATCCACTGAAGAACCAGCTAGAATAATTATAATTGATGAATTCATTGATACATTGCTTCTTTCATTCAGGTGAGTTCTACCTGTTAATTTCTTATTGTCCCTTGTGGGAAGGAATCAGTTCTTACTTCCTCCTGGTCTTGCCTGTTCCCATCTTCCCCAGAGTATCGTATCACATTTTTGGTCTGTTTTCCTGATGGTTGCCATTTTCTGGGTGAGAACCATCCCAGAGGAAGTTTCATGCTGAGCTATAGAACAGTGATGACCAACAACTGTCACCCATCTCATCTACCCACCTGCAACATGCTCTTCGCTTTGCCACTCCTAAATATGCTTCAAAATCTTCAAGGATCATCAAGGTTGGGATAGGGCAGCTAAGGGATGAGGACCAGCTGTGGCTGCCTCTGCTCCTTGTCCCTCTTGAGAAGCAACAGGCTGGCTCTCAGCTCTCTCCAGGCCAGTAAGCCATTCAGCAACAGCACCAAGGAACGGGGTCAGGGAGTCCCCACTGCATGGTCACAGTGACTTTTGCTCTTTAGCCAGAAAGGTGCTGTAGAGAGGAAGCTCTCTGTACAGCAGCATTTGTCTTTGCACCCCACTCCCCCAACCCAGAACTTTAGCCCATGTGCCCTCAGGGGCCCTGCCTCCAGGTCCTGCTCCTGGAGACAGAGAGTAGTGCTATGGAAAAGGACCAGCCACTAGCCTTTGGGGACCATGCCACCTATTTATTTTACATAGTTACACAGTTCCTCTCTAATATATCTGCCTTGCTCATCTTGAAGAAAGCACATTTTCTTCTGATAGTCTCAAGATTTGTTTTAAACAATAGTATAAGATAATCTGAATTTATCAAACAAAAGAATGTAGGCTTTGTGGCAAGACTCACCCACCGGTTCCCAAAAATAGTACTTACAATCTAATGAGTGCTTAAGTGAAAAGATCTTTGCGCCATTTCATTTAATTCTTAAAAAGACCCCATGTGACCAGTGATCAGACCCATTTTACAGGTCAGGAAACAGAGGTGAATAACTCTGCTGAGGTCACACAGGCTATGAATCAGAACTATGCCACTTTAGGGTCATGCCTTCAGCTTCCACATCATTCAGCATTCCTCTGTCAGCTTCAAATGTCACATCTGCCTCCCTAGGAACACATTCTTGGGGTGAATCCCTCCTTTTTCTCTCCCTTCCCCAAAGGTTATTCTTGGCATTAGAATAGTTAACACCACCCAGCTCTATTTTCCACATCAATGTCTTGGACACTGGTCTCCGATGATTATTAACAGTTGTGTGTGAGTCTCCCTAATACTCCTGACCTTTTTTTCCTTCCAGCAAAGCTGGGACCCCAGGATTTGAATTAGTTCAGAGTTTCATGGAGAAACCCAGAGGCTATATAGTTGTCCATCTACGAGGACATCAGGGTGAGTCTCTTGGCTTTTTACGCAGCAGGGCAGATGGAAATGGAGACGGGGATGGGGATGGGGATGGGGAGAGGGAAAGGGCCACAGGGTTTTCTAGGCCAAACATCAGGTTATACCTTTTTGGGCCCCAGGACATTTAAAGATTAGGGGTTCCTTATGCTTTCAGGGCAAGAACTGTTAATAACTCATTCTCAAAGGAAATAAATACCAATTAACCTTATTTAATGTTACTCAGGGACACTATCAAATGCAGTAGTGTTCACTTAAGTGTTGCTGATTATATGGCTCAGAGCAGAAGGATGTGGGCATTCATCCTGACTGGTAGGACTTTGTGTCTAGGGCAGGAGGGGACAGGGAAGATGGATGGAAGGGAAACAAATTGTGTAGACAGAACTCTAGTGCTCCATGGGGGAGGGGTCCTCAAGGTGGGGACAGGACAGCGCTCCTCCAGTGCAGTAAGCCTGAAATGACTGCCCTGGACCAGACACTTTAAGAATGCAGTCATGGTGGGTCCTAATGAGTCATCAAGGCCACTGTCTTGTTTCATGCATGTGGCATCTTGGGCCCCCAGAAGCAAGATGCCTTGCCCAAGGCTGCCCAGCTAGTATGGGACAAAATAGCAGCTAGAATTCACTTTCCAGGCTTCCAGATTCATGACCTCTTTCCTGGACCTGGGCAAAGCCTTACAGCATTAAGCTGGGTTTTAGAGTCACATGCACCTGTGTTTGATTAGTCACCCGGCACCGTGACCTTGGGCTCTGCCTGAACCTCAGGTGGATCATCTATAAAATGAAGGTAGTAGTAGGACAGCAGGGGTGAGGATTGCATAAATAGTGTAAGCAAATCTCTCACATATCAGGGGTGCTTACTGACCCTCATTCCTCTCATCTCTCCCAGCCACTCCAAATAGGGAAGAACAGTGAGCACTCTGGTCTATTGACCACGGGTCCTGGATCCAAGTTACTTAGGTCTTTCACTTCATTCAGCTCTAACCAGTATACTGGCATACTAAGTAATAATAATTGGTAATAGTTGTGACAACAATAATAGCGGTAGCTGGGCACAGTGGCACAGCCCTGTACTTCCAGCTACCTGGGAGGCCAAGGTGAGAGGATTGTTTGAGCCCAGGAGTTGGAGACTAACCGGGGCAAAATAGCGAGACCCCATCTCTTTAAAAAAAGCAATAGTTAACAATGATTGTTTTGTGCAAGGTGCTATGCTAAGTACCCATATTATCTCACTAAATCTTTATAGAATTAGAGATTCTTATAGTAGAGATTGTTACTATGCTCATATCAACAGAAGCGGAGAGAAGGCTTAGAGAAGTGAAGTAACTCACGGGATTGCAAAGCTAGCCAGCAGCAGAGCTTGGATATGAACTTAGATTTGGCTGGTCCCAGAGCCCCTCTTTAGTCACCGTAGCTTTCATGACACACAATATATAAGGCTCTGTGGAAAGTCTACGGTAAGCCTACCCAGCCCGCCACCCCAGCCTCCCTGACTTGGATCTAGAGGAGACTGGCAGGCCCGCCAGGGCCAGCTGCCAGGAAGGACTTGTTTTCATCACTCCCACAGGGACCGCGACATGTTAGGAGCAAACAAAGCATGAAGAGAAGGCTTCCCAAGGCGTCCAGCCTCCCTGGTTAGTCAGGCTGGCTGTCTTAAACCCTTCAGCCACAGCATCAAGGTCGTAAAACAGGAGGGTTGCAATTTCCTCTCTTCAGCCCTGGCTGTGGCGGCATCAGGAACTGATGGAGGAAGGGGGCACTCCAGCAGGCCTTGACTCCTTGCTCAGCTGGGTCTGGGATGTTTCACAGGCTGTGCTGTAGTGAGGACTGAAATGGCATTTACATCTCTGGACTCGGAAATGATGTCTAAATGAAAACAACCACCACCACTAACATGTTGTAGTTTTATAATTTATAGAGCATTTATGCTTTATACTGCATACCTGTATCTCCTGATTGTTTCTTAAGTTTCCTGAGCCAAAGTCTGTGAGTCTTTTCAACTCTAAGTATTAAAGTTTTCAATAAAGGCTAAAGTTTTCAAAGAGTTGTCAAATTATTTTGGTTCTTTTGTTCTTGATTGAGCAAAATAATGCAGTTCTAAGCATTATTTTTCTCATCTCTAAAAGGAGGTAATACTGACCTTGCTTAATTTGAAGATCAGATGAAATGGATGTAAGTCGGTGTTGGAAGCTCTAAAATCCTAAAACCATATAAAATAATGGAAACTTATAGTTATTTAAATGCATATATGTAGCTTCCTGTTTGTGCAATGTAAATACTTCACTGTCCATCTATGAAATTTACCTGTCCCTCTCTGATACACTGTAGTAACTGTGATCATTAACATTCACTTAGCAAAAAATGGTGTATTGTTTCATGATATCTCAATGATTACCTTGAACTCTTATTGTTATTTAGCATTTCATGTAATAACAATTCTTTCTTTTTCAATTGTACTGTAAGCGCCATCCTGGTGGAAACTGAATCTTAAACCATTTTTAGATCCTGTCTGGTGTCACATGTGGCTTGCCCAGGTTAAGAATTCTTTAAAGGTGGCAACTTTCCTATTCTTGGCACAGAGCTTTCACAGCAAATGTCAGTGTACTCAGTTTCAGGTATTTAACAACTTTCAAGAAAAATCACTTTATGCTGAATCAAATAAGAGATACAAGAAAATGAGTTGATAGAAACTGAACCCACACCACAGAAAGAACCGGGTAGAATTTTTCAAGTAGTTAACTCAAGAGCATGGTGAGTATATAGGTGTATGTGTGTATACTGAAATCATACATGTTAAATAAAAGAAAACCAAAGTAGTTTAATAGTTCTGATTCTGGCATTTATTACCAAAACAACATGCTCTATAGAGTGTTAGTGAGATCCTGAGTCAGGCATGATTAAGGAGAGTTTTCTGGTGAATTTAGTTTCAGGCCTCTACCTCTTTTGTCCTCTTCTGGGTGTCAAGTTGATTCTGAACTTTACATACATCACTTTCATTGATTAATCTCAGGGGTTCATACTAACCTTGGAGAAGGCTCATTCTCTGCCTCTGAGTGGTTTGTTTACTTACCTATCTCTGTCTCTCTCTCTCTCTCCCTCTCTCTCTCTCTCCTCCTCCCTCTCTCTCTCTTTCTCTGAGACAGGGTCTTGCTCTGTTGCTAAGGCTGGAGTGCAGTGATCCTCCAGTCTCCGCCTCCTGAGTCGCTGGGACTAAAGACATGCGCCACCGTACCTGGATTATTTTTAATTTTTTTTTTTTAATATACAAAAGGGTCTTCAGGGTCTCACTATGTTGGTCTGAGACTCCTGGCTTCAAGTAAACCTCCCACTGCAGCTTCCCAAAGTGCTGGGAATATAAGGGTAAACCACCGTGCTTGGCCCTTCTGGTGGTTTAAGGTACAGAATTGTCATCCCTCTGATTAGTACAATATTTATTCTGATCTTGCTATTTATTGTGTGCAATAAATTTGTGCAATGCTGTATCTAAAAGAAGAAGGACTTTCTTTGTCTTTTCTGCAAATGTTCTTGTTTCAAATAGTGTATTACAGAATCTCTCTTTCTTTGCCCTGTGGCAGTTGAGAATTTATAAGAGAACAAGTTTAGGACCGATGATGCAAACTTCATCATCCTTCATCATGTGTGGTTACTTCTGCTGCACTCTCAAACTCTTCTTTCTCACCTGCTAAAGTAGCTGAGCTTTGGCTGTTTAAAAATTTCATATCTGCTGTATATCTTGCACGCAAAACTTCATTCATGAATTTTGTTAATGTGGTTCCCACTTTGGTGTAATGACCTCTATTTTATGTCTGTCCTACACAGAATTGACATTAAGAAAACATGAAAGAGAGGTGTGTCTTTTCTTTTCTGTCCCTTTCTTCCCTGGGGTGGAATGAGGATCAAGGGTCACTCATTCAGGTAATCTGTGGGCACATGTAGCCTCTCCCAGATAGCAGGCTGCAGTTTAGGGTAGCTTTTCTTATAAAATCAATTCTCAGCTAGCTGTCACAGAGAAAAGGTGGCCACCCCCAATGTAGACTCTAAGTAAAATCATGTCCTTTCAGCAAGAAAAGTCAAAAGGACCTGAGCACTGGACCATTATGCTTCAAATTGTTAGATAATAAATGACGCCTGGACACCCAGCCAAGGTGGAAGGAATAAAGCAGGATAGAAGATGTCAGGGAAAAAGTGTCTTGAGAAAGCATATGGAGATCTAAGTGGCTGCCCAGGACTGACGGCATGAATGAAAGCAAGACTTCATGCCAGGGAGGAAGAGAGGAGATAGAATGGTGCTGTTGGATATATATATCTTTGGAGATTATACACACATACACACACGATATACTATGGGTATATTTATAGTCTCCATAACATATTTTATGTGTTTTACATAAATAATCTCCATATTTTACATAATCTCTATTATTTTACATAATAATCTCCATTATTTTTAATAATCTCCATTATTTTACATAAATAATCTCAAGACATATATTTTTCTTGCGTGTGTGTATGGCCAGTGTGAAGGGTATGTCCTAAAAGGTGAAGCTGAAATGTCTGAAGAAGTAGAATATCTGATAAATTCTGGTATTGCTTTATGAACTTCTCTCTTAGAAAATGGAAGAAGCTGTGGGGTGAATTGGCACTGTGGACTTATTTTTAAATGTATTATTTCATTTTGAAAAATACATGAAAAACACAGAGATTAATCTAACACAAATGAATGTATAACTAACCCCCAGAATTAGCAAGTGTGACTGCTTTGAGACATTTGCTCTAGACTTATTGAAGAACTAAATAATTACAGATAAAGTTGAAATTCCCTTTGCACCCCTACCTCAGTTCTGTGTCCCTTCCTCCCTCCCCAGAGACTGCCACTGTTTTAAATTTGGGAGAATCTTTCCAATCTCCAGACTCAGTGCTTAACAGTAAGAAAGAACTGATTTTAAAGATGAAGAAATGACAGAAACTTTGGGAGAAGTAGTCTTAGATGTGAACTCTGGCACCATCCTCGGATTTATTGAAGCAAATGTCATAGTAAATCAGATGGAAACCCAGAGCTCTGAAAATGGAAGCAGATTTAAAAGTCTGGGAGAATCTGAATCATAATTGTGATATTTAGTTGTAAATGAGCCTGATAAGGAAGAAAGAGGAAAACTACCTGTAGAAATATGTAGTTTTTGGACACGTCTGTAGTCCCAGCTACTCAGGAGGATGAGGTGTGAGGTGAAAAAAATAACATAGTTGCCTTAGGAGCTCTGGTTGAGTTCGACTTTCTAAAGGTACATTTATGAGACATGGAAGGAAGACCTACTGTAAGAAGAGTGTCATAATTCCTAAGCTACTGCACGACTGCACTCCAGCCTGGTGACAGAGCAAGACTCCGTCTCAAAAAAAAAAAAAAAAAAAAAAAATTCCTAAACTACAGAAGATGACGTTTTCAACTAGTGTTGAGAACAAGAATACAAAACGTACTTTTAAAACTAAGATCAGCATGGAAGGAAGATCAAAGGAGTCACAGGTCCACTTTCTGGATGACTGGTGAAATGTTAATGGACAATGAAAGAAACCAGAACTACTCAAACTCTAATTTTGTATCCATTGTCTCTGTTAAGGGGAATATCTTCCACATAGGAAAGGTGTGGACGAATGACAAAGATGGATGGAGGCCTGAGAGAGGTGAGGAGCTGGTGAGAGGGCCCACAACATAGTCTTTCAATGAGTTGCGATTCCCAAAGCAGATAAATTGCATCCCCGGGTCCATATGCAATTGCAGATGTAATTGTGGACTCTTAAGTGCTTCAAAATTGGGGATAGGCAAATGCCTCAGTATTCAAAATGGTAGAAAAAGCATATTCAGGTATTCAGAGACCAGAAAATTTGCTTCCATTCTGAAGCAGAATGGGCAAGGTGTGGGATGGAGAGAAGCCCATAGGAGCGGATATTCACAAGAGGATTACTCCACCTGAGGCCCTTCAGTTCCCGGTGGCAAAGGAACCAGGAGATGCAATTCAGAGAGGGCAGCCCTACCTCCAAGGGAGAAGTTGAGGGTGGGAACTACCAGAAGATGTTGAGTTTACACTGGTCTTTTCTGTCCAGCCATTTAGATATCTCCTACCTCTGAAACTTTTTCTTGAAGTCTTCAGAAATCCTTTATCAGCCCGTTGATTTTATAGACATGAAAGCTTGGGTGCCTAGATTAGCAAGGTCTGGCGAGAAGAAGCAACCTGTCCAAGTTTACACAGCTGTTAATGGCTGAGCTGGGATCACAGCTATGTGAGATGACACACCACCTGGGGTTCTCCCTATTTATTCCGCACCTGTACTCCCTAGCATGTACTTTTAATCTTTACTTATTTATCTTTCATCTCCCCAATAAGACTGCATTCATTTTACATCGATTGGACATTTAATGTGTGCCAGGCACTATGCTAGATGCTTTGTGGATATAAAGATGACTAAAATCTGGTTCTTGGATTTAGGGAGCTTCTAATGCCATAAGGGACTGAAGCAGACTCATAGAACAGGCAGAGAGGAAGGGAGCATTGGGAGTTCAAGGGTCCAAAAAGACTCTACCAGGGAAAATGAGCTTTCCAAAGGCAGGGAGAATATATGGCAACTTTGCATTTTTTCAAGAGCCTTGAACAGCATGCTAGAAGCCAAGAGAATGGTCTGAGACCTCAGCAGAGCTCATTGTTTCAGAGTTTAGAGAACTAGTTCAACCTGTTCTTGATCCCTGCTCTGAAGGATGCTAGGGACCAAGACATTTTACTTTCTCCTTCCTCTCCCCCATCACTCTTTCTTTTTCTTCCTCATGCCACTCACTTCTCCTGGGCTGTTCTTCAAAGATTTAATGAAGATTAAACATTCACTTTGGAGCCAGGATGTATCACAAGCTGGGAAAAGAGGCCAATGAATCACACCAGGAGGCCGTGAGTTTCTACCCCTTGCACTGGCTCTGAGGCTGGACTGCACCCAAGGCTGCCTGCAGGAATGAGAGGAAGTTATGGGGTGAAAAGCATTGCATCTTGGGGCCTTATCTCTGAGGCAGCATGGAAGCATCCACAGCCCAGTCAGGAAATGCAGAGAAAGAAATGAAACCGATGACACGGATATTAGGAACACATTCTTTCCCACTGAGCCTTGCTCCCTGGGGTGCAGGCCTATGGGGTGGTTTGGAATAGAGGCAGCTCTCTGGGTGCCTAGACTGGCAAGAACTGAGATTTGGCCTGAGGCTGCATCAGGATCCAGATTTCACTGGTGAGCTCCAGGATCCCGTGGGGACAGTGTGCTGTGGGCTCTGCCACTAAGGCCAGGCACTCATTGATCTGCACTGGGTGTCGGCAACAGGAGCCTGATCTGAAGTGGGTGGAGGGCTTGGGAAGAACAGAGCCATGAGAGCCATTAAGTTTTAAAAGTCAGCTTTATTCTTCTCTTATTAAGTTGACCTCAATGCACAAAATCAATTTTCCAAAACTAAGAAGGACTTGGTGTTACTGAGAGGTGATTGGAATATAGAACCTCTAAAGCTCTTTTTATCTCGGGAATCTAGAATTCCGTAAGAAGGACTTTGAGAGAGCCCATGTATCCTCTGCTTTTCTTTGTCATGAAGTTGTCATTCTCATTGAGTAGCTGGGTAATCTTTGGCGCTTACCTTTTCTAGATGTTCTGTCTTCAACTGTAAAATGGGCCTAATATTTTTCTACTTCTCTAGGTTGCCTTGAAAACTCCATGTTATAATATATGTGAAAGTGCATGGTTAAAATTCACAAGGGCTTAATAAACATAAACTGTGTTCTCTTCCTTCTCTCTGTGCTCCCTGTCTTCAACAACTCAGAAGGAAACTGATGCAGGCAAGCATAATAAACTGAAACCAGTCTTATGCAACAGTGAAGTTGCCAGTGAAAAAGCATTAAGAAGACCCTCCTTGCCCTACCCCAGACAAAAATTTTATCTCGCAAGTCCTGTGATAACGTCTGTGATAACGCCTGATGTGGTGCCATTAGTCATTGTTTGTCAAATGGTCTTATTATACATATTAGTCATTAAAACCTTAGTATGAAATAATTTTAGAATTGGAGCTTCTTAAGGCTGGAGATCATTTTGTCCAACTTTCACTCCTCAAAACATTATTTTGGTAACTCTCCTGACAGTCATCCAGAATCTTTTTGAATGATTTCAATGATAAAGAGCTCACTACTTTATTATGAGGTAGCCCATTCATTGTGGTACAGCTTAAGTTGATTAGATATTCTTTTTTAAGTTGAAGTAAATCTCCCTCCTCAAAATTTTCTGTCTTTGTCCTGAGTTCTGTAAAATAGAGCAAACAGAGGTGAATCTGCTGCCTTATTCATCTGACAGCACTTTAAACAATCAGAAATAGTCATCTTCTCTTTTTCAGCCCCTAACACTTGGTTTATCTGATTTTTTTCCCATGTAATAGAGTTTCTAGATCTTTTAGATCCTTTATAAGCCAAATCACTCTTCTCTGAGGATGCCAGTATTTCCCAGCATTCTCAACACGTGGCACCTGAAGGATGGTTCTGACAGTGTAATGGATGGAAGGTTATAATGTCCCTTGGTCTAGATTTAGGCGGAGGGTTTGTGTTTGTTTGTTTTTTTAATCAGATTATATGATTGTTTAATATTTAGTGTCTAACAAATTAATGCCTCAAGATATTTCTACAGGAATTTCTATCAACTTGTGCCTTCACCAGATTAGACTATTATATTAAGCAATTTAATTTTTTAATTCTAAATGCAGATAATTTTATTCTTAGTTAAAACTTCTCTCTCTTCCCCCATTTGTTTCAGGCCATTGCTTTGTCTGTTTACTAAATCTTAACTTATCAATACACCCACTGGTGGTTCCTCTCAGCTTTGTATTATCTATAATTTTGACTAAGCAGGTCCAATGATAGAACCCTTCAGCCCAACATTAGAGGCTTTATTAAAACTGGCACATATCCGTTATCCCTGAGTAAGATTGCTGAACTGCAAAATTATTTAATAGTTCTCCCACTGAGGCTACAACCTTGAGAACTTCCAAGCTTGGTCATTGCCAGTCATTCAGTTAGTAAGTGAAAGTTTATTTGTTAATCTGGGTGTGGTTCTTAAAATGCATATACTTGGCAGACAATATTAATTGGTATGAGGTTTCTGGATGCCTACAATGTCACCTACCCAGGTGGAGTGATGAAGAAATTATTATTCTGACCCAGGGGCAAAATAGTCATTCATTGACTATGTGGAACATTAGGAAATGCACATGAGAAATTATTGACTTGTCTCGATGTCTCAGAAGGTTAAGAAAGAGCTGACTAGACCTAATTCTGCTTATAAAAGGATTCTTGACCCACCCAAGGATGCCCAATCTTCAAGGGATTCTCTGTTTTCACTTTGTTCCTTTTATTAGCAATTGCGTGAGCAAATTCTGCTGTTGTGAGGAACTGCTAAGAAAATCAAGGACTTGGTGATTGGGGAAGGAGGAAGTATGGTCATTAGGAGGAAACCTAAAACTTGGCAAAGGAAGCTTTGAACATTGGCCTTCATGGTGAGAGAAGTGAACCTGGGAGTCAGGCCTGGTATCAGGTTTAGGACAGAGGGAGGAAGGGGTTGTGTATATAACTATTTTCCTGAGACCCTAAGCTTAGCTTCTTGGTCAGCTGAGTTGGTTTTGGCCCCTATCAGCTGGTATATATTCTTTGCCCCATCAGCTGGTATATCTTCCTCATGCTCATTATATATGAACATGAAGCAGTCACCACCCTCAAGTTTGATCCAAGATATTTGGAACCCCTCAGTATGCCAGCCTCTTATGGAAACATTTGCCAACTTATGTTATGGAAATAACATGTTGTGCATGTGAAAGACACAAACTTTGGGTGAAAACATCATATTTTCATGTAATTGTGAGGGCCAGGGAAGGGTCTTCTTGATTAAATGGCATATGGCTTGCAGTTTCTGATACAGCTTCTCAAAGTATCCTGATGATATAAATATTCCTGAAGGACCAGAAAAAAAGACAAAACCCCATAACACTAAAAATTAGAATTAATGGACAATCTAGTGCTATAATCTAAGAATCTCCTTAATTTAAGAAAGATGGAGATAAATTAGGGGAATAAATCTTGTGTAGATTTCAATTTATGGCACAGCCAGGTTTTATTTATTTGACTTCATGAAACAGAATACCTAGGGTGTGGGGGGAAGTAATTTCATAATTCCTGATGTCTGCTTCATTGATCAGAGGCTGAGGATGTTCAAAAACCATAAAACAAGAGGACATTCATTTAGGGCATGGGGTAGAGTACTTTGATCTACCTGAAAACTGTTCTTTCACCACTTACTTATCTTCCTCTATTTGTAGACAGATATAGTCTGGTCAGTTATGAAAATAATATCATTGTATTGGGGAAAAGCACTGTATTTCTAGAAATAATTCTGATGACAAAATGAACAGAAGTTGGAGAAAAGAATGGAGGGAAGAGCTGGAGAAACTAGTGGTGGAACACTTCATTTAAATAGCTCTGGTTCTCATGAGTAGAATAGGTGGCATCAGAGAGAAAAACAACATTGATAATACATGCTGGATACTATAGATTTCCTGGAACCATGTTTGTTAAAGATATTAGAGACTCATCCAGTGAATTTAGGAAAAAATGCCACTGAAGCTGAACTATATAAAAGTCTGTTAAAAATGACAGCATTAGGAGAAGAAAACCACCATGGCACAGATATGCCTGTGTAACACACCTGCACCTTCTGTACATGCTAACCCCAGAACTTAGAGTGTAGTAAAAACATTAAATATGAAAAAAATGGTAGTAATTTGAGTTGTGAATATCAACCTACCCTTTATCTGTAGAATGGAGGAGTCATCCTTTAGACTAGGAGTTAGAGTGAACTCAAGGACAATTCGTATACCCTGCTGTTGGCAAAGACTCAAAGTACATAGACCCTGCCTTATGAGAGGATGAATGAAGAGGAAAAACTCTCCATAGAGAGCACCTAAAAATACTATATAGCAAAGAAAACTTAACATCACTGTGAAAACTCGGAGGAAAGGATTTCTATTTTTAATGACATGAGAGAGACTGGAGAAACCTTCCAAGTTTAGAACACCTAAAAATGCTAGATAATTTATTTAAATGCTTTTTTAAGTTGGTGGAAAAGTAAAAGACACCTTCAAAGCCTGAAAATGGCAAGAGAATTATGGCCTGCATTTGTCATGGAGCATATGTGGATCCCTCATGGCCTAGAGCCTAGACTTTAATTAGGCAAAAGATAAAGCCCATGTAAGGTGAGAGTATAGTCAGATCTGAAACTACCACATGAAGCTGGACTCACTGTCAGGCAGAATCCTCAGTGGTCAATTAGAATAAAACCTTATGCCATAGACATTGTGGGGAACCTTGCCTATTTGGCTTTGAGACTGGGTAGAGTAAAATAAGGTAAAAGCTTTCTACAAGAAGTCCTCACCTCAAGCTTACCTTCACAGGCATCTGGGACCAAAATCCCCAACAACTCCACAACTTAAAAACCAACCTCCAAGCTGAATATTTACTTTAAAGAGATGTCAGGATTGGTAGTCTACTCGGGTTCATCGAAGAATCAAATGAAAATCCTCTGCAGGAATATTTTACACACACACACACACCCACACACACACACACCCACACACACACCCCCCCACACACGCCCATCATGTGCTAGAATCAGAACGTGCAATAAACTGCAGAATCAGATGCACAATGCATTAGAATTGTTAAAATGGAATGTAGATAGAGCATTTAGAAATATAAAAGAGAAGGAGATTATGAGAGTGACTAAAAGTTTTGAAAAGAAATCAAATAGAATTAGACAATCAACATATGGATTAAAGAGGTTAAATAACAGTTTAAAATCACCAAAAGAAAAAAATCAGTGACTTGAAAGATAGACTGAAATATTATCCAGATTTTAATGGAGAGAGCCAAGAAAAAGAAAAAAAAATTGGAATATTGGGAAGCATGGAGGTTAGCATAAGGTATGCCATTACCTTAATCAGACTTGCACAAGGAAATATTATAGAGAATGAGTGGTTATGAAGGATAATATTCAATAAGATAATGGCTGAGAATTTTCCATCATTAATAAAATAGAACAATCCTTATATCAGGAAGCCAAAGTAGAATAAATAAAAAGAAATCTACACCTAGACACATCATTGTAAACTGTAGAACAAGAAAGTGAAGATCATAAAAGCACTCAAAAGGGAAAAAATTCAATAACCTGCAAAAGAATGCCAGTTAGATTTACAACAGACTTTTAAAGAGGAATAATGGATATTAGAAGACAAGAGTGTAATGGCTTATAATTGTAAATCTAGAAGTATATATTCAGAAAAAATTATCTGACAACAATAAGAGTAAAATAAAAAAATCCATACAAATAAAAACTGAGAGTTTACAACCAACTTATTTTTATTAAAGAAAATTATAAAGGGTATACTTAAGGTAGAAAGAAAATAAAAAACAAGATATAAAATGCAAGAAGAAATAGTAAGCAAAGAAAATGATAATTGTGGGAAAAGATAATCATTAACTAATAAAAGTTATAATAAAATCTAATTTTGGAGAAAAAACAATATAAAATTAAAATCATGGAGAAAAATACATGTAAGTGAGGCTGGGGGGATGGAAGATTGCTGTGATTTAGCAATAAAGTGTTCTAAGCCCTATTTTCAGGGAGATGTTAAAACCTCTTGTATAACTTTGACTTTCTTAGATTATATGTACATGTTAAAAGTCTAGGATGACCAATAAAAGGATAGAAATTTTAAGAATTTTAAATTAGACAATGGAAAAAATACAAAGCTTAAGAAAAAGCCCCCACAGGCTAGGGGAAGGATAGCAAGGGGTGGGGAGATTGGGGAGGGATAACATTAGGAGAAATACCTAATGTAGGTGACAGGTGGGATGGAGGCAGCAAACCACCATGGCATGTGTATACTTATGTAACAATCCTGCAAGATCTGCACATGTACCCTAGAACTTAAAGTAAAATATAAAAAAGAAAAAGCCCCCACAAAATTCAATTAATCTAAAAGAAGGTAAAAAATTAAATGAGTGTAAAAGAGATATAACAAATGAAAGCACAAAATATAAACTTTTAAGTGAATAAAAATATATTATGATTTACAATAAATGTCAGTGGACTAACCTCCCCAATGAAAAGTAAAAGGCTGGATTTCAGAAGATAAAAACAAAAGCAAAATCTAATTTTATGCTGTTTATAATTGTCAAAAGGAAAAAAATTACAACAAATTAAAGATCTTAATTGGTTGATTTTGATGGTTGTATTGTGGTTATGTAGGAGAGTAAGGAAATACAAATTAATGTGTTTAGGTATGATAAGAGCATCAGATTGGCAATTTATTTTTAAATAGTTCAGAAAAAAGTTCTTTGCACCACAAACAGCTTTTCTATAAGTTTGGCATTGTTTAAAAATAAAAAAATCTTAAAAAATTTTCTCCATCCCTTTATTTT
The DNA here is from genome assembly GCA_963574635.1 of Cheracebus regulus. Classification (NCBI taxonomy): domain Eukaryota; kingdom Metazoa; phylum Chordata; class Mammalia; order Primates; family Pitheciidae; genus Cheracebus; species Cheracebus regulus. The sequence goes on along the minus strand of CAUYQU010080934.1, from coordinate 5,674 downwards.
GAGCCTATATGTGTCTTTGCACATGAATTGGGTCTTCTGAATACAGCACACTGATGGGTCTTGACTCTTTACCCAATTTGCCAGTCTGTGTCTTTTAATTAGGGCTTAGCCTGTTTACATTTAAGGTTAATATTGTTATGTGTGAATTTGATCCTGTCATTATGATGCTAGCTGTTTATTTTGCCTGTTAGTTAAAAAAAGAAGAAAGAAGAAAAAGAAGTTCCAATAAAATAACAAATATTGAAACTAAGCAAAGAAGATACAACACATGAATAATAGTAGTTCCAAAAGAAGAAACCCAAAAAATACTACAAGAACCAAAACCAATACTAAAAGCTACAAATCAATAAAAGTTTTCTGCCAAAAATTGAAAATACAAATGGGAAAAGCACACACCATACATTTGAGAATACTCACTCAAAATAACCAATATCAAGATATATACAAATATAGACTTTATACCAAAATTGGACCTTAAAGAAAAACAAAAACATCCTTTAGAAATCCAGACAAAAAGATTCTGTTATTTATAAAGAAAAGAAAATTAAGTTAACATCAGACTTTTTCACAGCAAAGTTTTATGTTGGAAGAAAACAATATCATTTAAGATAGTCTAGGAAAGAAAATATAAACAAAAGCTTTTATATTCAGCAAAACTGACTTTTAAGTAAAAAGAGCAAAAACTGTAAACACACAAGAACTCATGGAGTATTGTTCTCATGAACTTTTCTTGAGGAATATAATAGAGAAAAACTTACATGATTACAGAGACATTAACAGAAATGCTGCCACTTGGCTTATATTTTATCAGAGTCCTATTATCTTCATTGCTGTCAGCAAGCTAAGTCCTTGAAAAGCCTCTTTTGGTATCAGAGGGGAGGCTTCACTGAGCTTTATAGTTATGCTGGTGACTATTTCACCAGCACATTCTTTACTGCCTCTGTAAATAATGTGTAAACTATGTTCCAGTGGAACATAATCATCTAGCAGGTCTCCTAGTAGTACATAGTATATTCATCCCAGTATCCCCAATTTCTTGAGAGTTCATGCCCCAACCTCCCCAACTTACTGGAGATTTAAAAAAAAAATCTCTTCATCTACCATCTGTCATGGCAAGTCTGGCATTTCAGCTCTACTCAGTGTGAGCCATTGCTTTTTCAATGCTCTATTAAGCCTTCCTAGTAGGAAGTTTGAATCATCTCTGGGGGCCTTGCCAGTATTTTAAATTCTGTGTCTTATGAGAATGTTCCCAAGTCAATGAACTCTTCTCTGACCAATTTTATCTTGAGGCCTCTTGATTAATCACTTTCAGAATACAGTCCCAGGCAAGCTCAACTGACTCCTCCAGAAATATGCCAGCTGGATCTTAAAGTTCCTTTGGTATACAGACCACTTTCTCTCTTACCAGTCCCAGCACATTCCCCACTGGGATTTGCTGCAACTGAACCTGAGATATAGGGCTAGTGAGTGGCTAGGAGATGAGGTGGTATGGTTACTAAAAGGGACACATGGCACTTTGCAGAGAAGAAGATTACAGGCTCTTTTCCAGCAAGAGGATGGGAGAAAAGTAAGGTAGACCATGCTGGTTTTTAGGAGGAGTGGAGCTACATATGCAAGCTTGGAAGCTTTGGAGGAGTCTTGGTAGTCAAAATATTCAGGACCTGGATATCTAGATATCTCTATCTCATGTTTCGAGGTTCCAGATTTCTCAAATAGGGGCCTGATCTTGTTAAAACAGACCTACTTTATTGTGCATGCAACCATCTTTGATGTTTAGCCATTCTATTAAGTGATAATAGGCAATGAGACCTTCTTTGTAAGCACCTAAAGAGGCTCTCTGACTTTCACAGGAGACTTTCAATTGCATGTTACCCTTAGTTATTCCTCACCTTTCTGTAGTGCATCAATGGTGCTTATTTATAGCCATCTAATCCTGTCCTATTTTCTCCATACATATCAAACAACCGGTACATCACTCCTACGACATTCTCTTTCCCTAGTATATTCTCCCAATTCATCACATAACAGTTTTAATGATTGGACCACCACCTCATGCCAGAGGCTATTGGTATATTGTATTACCATCAATAATGGGGTTATCATTGCCAGACAAGCATTGAGTAATCCAGCTTCAAAATATTGTTTTATTGCCTGTTTTCTTATGTCATTTTTGGTACTAACTGTTGCAGTTTGGATTCTTTAGAGGCAGACATTGAGATGGAGTCTGGAGCTTAAGATGTTTATTAGGGAATCAACACCTATGAAAGGCAAGGAGAGAAAGCAGGATGATTGGGTTATCACACAAACCCAACAAAGTCTCAGCCAACTTAGCAAGAAGTTCTAGAGCAGGTACTGACTATCAGAGTGTCTGTCGTTAGGCCAAAAAGGCCAGATCTTTATACCCTCTCCTCTCTTAATCACTTGATGAAGCCTGTGATAAGAAGAGCATATCTCAGGAAAGTATCTCTTTGCACCTGAGGTAGACTCTGAAGTAGCTTCGAGGTATAGGCTCTCTACTGATCCAACTCCTTGAAATTGGGCAGGAAGTTTTTTTGTGAAGGAGAATTTGGCAACTCATTTCTGTGGCTACACAATATGTAATGGCTACATTATTATATATATTATATATATTTATTAGCTTACATATATTAGCTATCTCTATTATAGCCCAATTATTTATGCTAATACTAAGCATACATTGCCAAATATATGTTTATATAGCTTACATGTATACATTTGGCAATGTATGCTTAGTATTAGCATAAATAACTGGGCTATAATAGAAATAGCATATGCAAATATATTTTAAAACCATGATTAGTGGTGGCAGTAGTAGTATTACATTATGTTGAGATAGATGTGTGTGAAATGCAAATTAAAGCAATTTAATAGTAATGGATATTTTCATTCTATTACCTTTCACATCTGAGGATAAAAACTATTTTTATATATGTATATCTACTGAAAGGCCTACAGAAAGACTAGGCCAGTAGCAATGAACATTGCTAGAACCTAGAATGTAATATTGAATTATCATTTTCTTCTAAAAGAAACCAGAGCTTTTTGGAGAAGTGACTGTTTCAACATTTGGCAAAGAAATGTATTAGATTAAACTAGAAAATTTTGTCAAGCAAAATAGCAAGGAAAGTCACAAAGCCTATTAAAATCACAGCAAAAGGACTAAGGCACCAACTTCAAGAGACTCCTTTTGGCCAAAGAATGGATAATTCAAGAATCAATAAGGATAAGAAAATTGAAATATATTTGGATTCTTGTGTTTATAATGATATTTTAAAAACTAATTGGTTGACTTTGAGTGGTGATAGAAAAATCAATTCATTATCTTAAAACTTAGTAAGTAAGGAGAAAGAATAAACATTTATTCTGCCTTCCTAAATGAACTGAACTACTGGGTAACCAAATAGCAAAATGAGAGAAGCATTTCCTTATGAAGTTCTCCCAGCTAACAAATAAAAACAAAATTATCGAATTAGAAATAGCACCATAATCCAGCTGCTAATTAATTATTGGATCTGGATAATAAGCAACAATATCACAAGAAGACAGACAACTGGGGATTCTATGCCTCCTGATGAATAAACATTACACCACCTGCAGTATTGTGAAAGTGATCAAGCCTAAATCTGATTGAGCCTCCATATGCAGCTGCCATTAAAAAAAAAAATCCAGGAAACAGAGGAATGTGTTAAATTCCACCATGGGCATGCAAGAAGCAAAATCCGGACTGCAGGAAACTCTGGGGGTCAAAAGTCTTTGGTTTCAACAGCTAAATTATAAGAAAAAAAAAAAAGAAAGAAATTGACAGAAAACTGTAGAGTAAAATACATGTTAAAGACCTAGCAAACACTATAGTATCTAACGATGCATACTTGGGTGAGAAGAAAACTCATTAAAACAGGAATGTGATTACCCAAAAAATCAAGATATGGTTGCTTTTTGTAGGAAAAGGGGGTTGAGATTGGGTCCAGACAAATAAAGAGCTCCTGGGTGGCTGGCAAAATTCTGTTTTCTTTTTCTACCATAGTGATGGTTACAGGAATGTTGACTAAAATATTTCACTAGTCTATACATTTGTTTATGCTGCTTTCTGTATATGTGTTTCATTTTACAATAAAATGGCTAAACATTTTAAAAAAGTAATAAGAATAAAATAGCAACTTTTGAAGTATGGTTAAAATTGTACCCAGAGGAAAATTTATAGTCTCAAATGTTTATATTAGAAGAGAAGTTAGGGGAGCATCACACACTGGGGTCTATTCCGGGGGACTAGGGCAGGGACAGTGGGGGGTTGGGAGGTTGGGGAGGGATAACATGGGGAGAAATGTCAGATATAGGTGATAGGGGGATGGAGACAGCAAACCACATTGTTACGTAAGCACCCCGGAATCTAAAGTATTATATATATATATATATATGTATTTTATATATATATACACACACACATATATATGAAAAGAAGTTAGTTTATAATTAGTAAATTAGGTTAGAATAAAACAAAATTAAGTAAAATAAAGTAGAATAAGGAAAATCATGAAGATAGGAACTGAAATTAATGCATTAAAAATGAAGATAAAAGACCAATAAAGCCTAAGTGGAGACATTGATAAAAATCATAAAATCAGTTGCAAGATTGATCAAGAAAAGAAGGAGGTATGAGATACATAGATCATGACATATCTATAGAAAGAAGAAATATTTCAAAGCTAAAAGAATATAATGAAAAACTTTATACCAATAAAATTGGAAGATATAGGTGAGAGGGAAAAATTCCTGGTCTCAACATTATAAAATTTTCAAACTGAATCCAAGATAAACTAGAAAATATAAATGTTCTTACGAACATTTGAGGAATTAAGTATTGAAAGCACTTCCTAAAGAGAAATTACCATGCCTAGACTGTTTTATAAGCAAATCGTACATGATTGTCTTCTATCATACTTCTATTTAACATTTTTCTGGATGAAATAGCTAGCAAATAATACAAGAATTATAATTGAGAATTATATAAGATTTGAAAAGAAAAAATGAAAAATAAAAATGTAGTTTATAGATAATATGGCTATCAATATGAAGGAACTAAAATAATCTACAGATAAATAATTAAAATTTAGAGATTCATGATGTTTGTCAGATATCAATGTATAAATACAAATGTCTATATATGAATAGAAAAGTCTATTGTGTATCTATATAATGGCAGCATCTACTTGAAAATGCATTTATATTGAGTTTGAGGGATTTCAATTAATGGCACCTATTTTCCCAGCCTGAGTTCTGAACCAGACAAAAGAACAGGCATACAGAAAAACTAAACAAATAACCCAATTAAAAAATGGACAGGAGAGAGATCCAAGATGGCCGATTACTAGCAGCTCAGGATTGCAGCTCCCAGTGAAAGCGCAGAGAGTGAGTGGACGCCACACTTACCAACAAATTTTTGCTGCCCACAGACCAGGGCATTCCCAGCGCCCTTTCAGCTGGTGCGGCTGTTTTGCCAGCGCCTTGGCCCAGCGGCTCTTGGTGCGGAGTAAACAAGACTGGGTCTCCTTTTGGATGATATTAGGAGCTCTGATAAGGCAGAGCAGTCCATTCAGCTGATTGAAAAAGGGACTGAGAAGCCAGATCAGAGACCACCGGGAAGAAAAGCACCACA
>CAUYQU010080929.1:0-13956 GCA_963574635.1 Cheracebus regulus | reverse complement strand
CTTAGCTGCTATTGGTTATTAAGAAGCTATGGTTGCAGCACCTTGTTTGCATACTGGGCTCTTTAAGAGAAGACCAGGCCGTGCGAGCAAGGGAGAAGGGAACATGCCCGAGCATGTCTGAGCTTGCTCGGGGCATGTCTGAGCTTGCTCGGGGCTTGTAAAAGGGAAAAAAGGAGCCGGGGGAGGGGTGCGTCCGAGCTGCCAGCAAGGCAAGCGGCCTTACAACAAGGATTTGGGTGATGTTGTTTGTCTGGAAGATGATCTCAGGCAGCATGTGAGTGAGTAGGGAAGTGAGACGGGGAAGGGGAAAAAGTGATCAGAGTGAGCTGCCCAGCAGCTACCGCTGTGGAACACTGAGGTTCAGCCCCCCGCGGACCTTCTGAGTATACAGAACAGGCCTCAGAATTGTCCCATCGGGGAGTCGGGAATCTGGGGTATGTATCCACCAGCTCCCCACCCTTCCTTCAAGGGCTGCTCCTGGGATGTGAATCCCCCTGGCATTCCATGTGGGCCAGGTTTGATCCAAGGCTAGATAGTTCCCTCATGAAGAGATGCAGAAGCTGGGGACATGGGTGCCAGGACAGGAGGTGGCAGCGGCCTGTTACGGTAAGGACTGAGTGGTGTCCTCGCTGGGGCTGGGGAACAGGCGAGCTTGGGTCTGGTTATAGAGTTGCTCTGAGCCAGGGAGACCAGCACGCAGACCTGTGGGAGCAGCAGCATGTCACCCACCAGCAGCCAGCCCCAGATTGATGGAAATGTAGAGGGGTCCTCCCCAGGACACCCCAGCCTGTACAGATTCCGACTGAGCAGCCAGGGTACTCAGCTGACACCTCACACTTCTGTCTTCCTCCTTGGGAACCGTGAATTGGCTCGGCATGACCCAGTTCTGCAAGCATTTATTTGATTGACAGGAAGCAGACAAGGTCTCTGCTCTCCAGGGGAGCAGACCCCGTGCTAGGTATCGAGTGGGTGGGAAAAGGAGGAAGACCTAGTGCATAGGCCAGGGGAGAGGCAGGAGTGCGATGGCAGGTGCATGCCATGGGCTGTGGGGCAGGCACCAGTGGCGCCAGCATCGAGCATGGTGGAGGCTGGAGAGGAGGCAGCTGTTCTGTGTGCTCTGAGGAAGGCTCCTTGCAGCAGCCACGCCTTGAAATGTGACATAGGTTGAGATGCAGAAAAAAGAGGGGACAGGTATTTCTGGATTTCAAAGGCTTCCAGCTTGCTTAAGCCTTCCTGAGAGCTGGGTATCACACACCCTCAGGACAATGGGGTTCACTGGCTCCACAGACAGGCCTTCCATAGCCAGACCCCTCCTACCGTCCTGGGATGGAGTCGGACTGCCTTTGCTGGGGAGGTGTCCACAAGAGGATGCTTGGCAGGAGGTGAGGAGGACCACAGCAGGCAGCCAGCTGCTTTCTTAGGTTAGGTTCTTTAGTGTGGTAGGCTAAATAATAGTCCTCCAAAATATCCACATCCTAATTTTCAGAACCTGTGAATGGCAAAAGGAACTTTGCCGATGTCATTAAGTTAGGGATCTTGGCCAGGTGCGGTGACTCACGTCTGTAATTCCAGAACTTTGGGAGGCCAAGGCAGGAGGATTGCATGAAGCCAGGAGTTCAAGACCAGCCTGGGCAACAAAGGGAGTCCCTATGTCTAGAAAAAATAAAAACACTTAGCTGGGCGAGGTGGTGTGTGTCTGTGATCCCAGCTACTCAGGAGGCTGAGGCGGGACAATTGCTTGAGCTTGGGAGGTCAAGGCTGCAGTGAGCCATGATGGTGCCACTGCACTCCAGACTGGGCGAGAGAGTGAGACTCGTCTCAAAAAAAAAAGAAAAAAAGTTAGGGATCCTGAGATGGGGGTAAGATTATCCTGGATCATGTGAGTGGGCCTCCCTCTTATAAAAGGGAGGCAAGAAGGTCAGAGGAGGAAGTAGAAGATGTGACAATGGAAGCAAGGTTGGAGTGACATGAGAAAGCGGCCACTAGCCAAGGAATGCAGGCAGCACCCAGAGGCTAGAAAGGTGAGGAAACAGATCCTCCCCTAGAGTCTCCAGAGGAGCCAGCCCTAATGACACCGTGACTCAAGCCCAGTGAAACTGATTTCAGACTTCTGGCCTCCAGAACTGTAAGAGGATGAATTTGCATTGTGTGAAGCCGCCAAGTTTGTGGTAATTTGTTAGAGCAGCCAGTAAAACAATACACCCGAGAAGCACACTCTGTGATGAAGACGTGCACACGGGAATTTGCGTGGAGAGTGCTCTTGGGGGCGTGTCCTCTCTCTGTGGGGAGAGAAGAGCAGAGGTGGGCAGATGCCAGTGATTCCCTGGGAAGCTCCAGCGCTGAGCTGACCTGCAGAGCTACCTCAGATTAAGGCAAGAGAGCCTGGCCCAGGGACCCCCACAATCACTGGATTGGGCTTCCCTGCACAGGGGATGTGGCCTTAAATGGGGCAGCTCCTTTTGGTGGAGAGCAGTTCATAGAGAGGGACTCAACTCTGAGCCCTCGGCAGGCCATGCTCACCTTGGTCCTGAAGCAGCCCCCAGTGCACAGCTTATGCCTCCCCCAGAGCTGTGGAAGGTGCATCTCTCTGAGTCTTCTGCCTTTGCTCTACAGGCCTGGTATTTTGACGACCTTCTGACATCCAGGACTTCCTCATCTATTGAGCTCTGCAATGCATCCACATATCTCCCTGAGCAAGAAATTGGGGTTTGAGTTGTCATTAAGCACTTTACATACATCGCTGTCTTTAATCTAGGAATAGCCCTAGTTATTATCCCCATTTTACAGATGAGCAGACTGATACTTGAAGAACTTCAATGAATGCTCGGGGTCAGAGCCAGGACTCTCCCTAGGTCTGCCCAATGCCTCTTCACTGCCCTGTGACTTTGCCTCTCATTGTCCACCCTTACCTATTAGCTGTGTCATCTTGAGCAGACCATTGAACTTCTTTTGGCCTTAGGTTTTTTTTGTTTTTGTTTTTTTTTCAGACGGAGTCTTGCTCTGTCACCAAGGCTGGAGTGCAGTGGCACAATCTCGGCTCACTGCAGCCTCCACCTCCTGGGTTCAAGTGATTCTCCTGCCTCAGCCTCCCAAGTAGATGGGATTACAGGGATGCACCACCATGCCGAGCTAGTTTTTGTATTTTTAGTACAGACCGGGTTTCACCATGTTGGACAGGCTGGTCTTGAACTCCTGACTTCAGGTGATCGCTTACCTCCGCCTCCCAAAGTGCTGGGATTACAGCTGTGAGCCACCGTGCCTGGCCTTGGCCTCAGTTTTTTTGGAAACAAGACTCTAGTCTCCATCCTGCCTCTCTCCTAGGGCTGTTCTCACTTGGCTCCAGGAGAGAGATGTACTCAGGCTTTGTGCCTGGTCCTGAGACCCTACTGCTATGACTCCCTGGATCCAGCGAGTTTGCTCTCCATGTAACTCACGTCGCCCAGTGCCCCAGTAGCTCTGGACCCCTGGTCCAGGGGAGAAGGAGAAAGCAGGACAGGTAGTGGGTCTCATTTGAAGGTCTCTTCTCTGGTGCCTTGTGGTTTTCAAGCATGATTCATCCCCTTCATACCATTTCCCCCAGCACTGGGAACTAGGCAGGACTGCCGCGCACGGTTACATGGTTCGTGTGCCAGGCCTCAGCCAAGGGTGTGGTGGGGATTGAAATCCAGCCCACGCCGGGCACTTTTTGCTTAGCACAAAGGCACCATCTGCCAGGAGGCTGTGTCTGCCCAGAGGGGTCTGTCTTGTTTAATTCTCACAAAAGCCTTGCCTGGGTTCTCAGTGGCCTGGAATTATATGTTGGCTTTGCAGGAGACCAGGGCTGGCAGCTCAACCCTCAGATCCTGGCATTCAGGGCATAGAACGGGTGGTGATGGATGGATAAGAGGGAGAAGCAAACCCACACCCAACTCACAGTCACATCCCCAGAAGCCACTGATTCTGCAAGTCCCTCTGTAGGAGCTGTCCAGGTTCTCCTGGAGACAGGCAGAGGAGGGTGGGGGCCCGGGACTTCTGGCACAGAGGCTCGAATCCCAGGCTGAGCTCCCTGGGGCCAACTGCAGAAGGTCTCAAGTGCTCTGTGTTCCCGCCTGTGTTTTTAATTACCCTAGAGGGCTTTCTTCCCCACTCATCTCTCCCTTCCCAGTCCTTTCTGTACAGCCCCCAGGCTAATGTGCCTCAAATCCTGACCTCACTGCATTCCTTCCATGGCTCCATTTTGTCCAGGCTTGGCATTTAGCGTTCATACACACACACCCCTCCAAGGGCGATGGCTGCTCCTGTTCTCTCTCCCCTGATTTCCCCTTGTTCCCTGTCATCTCCTGTCCCGCCGCCTCCCACCTCCAGACCCTTGGCCAGACTGCTGCCTTCCTGGCTCTCTTTCCTCACTCTCTCCTTCCCACTGTCTAAATATTAACTTCCCTTTCAGGTTACACAAAGCCCCTCCCCTCACGCAGAGCTGAAGCACAGCCATGGTATCAGGTGGGAGCATGGCCCAGGACAAGGAGCTCTGGGAGTGCCGCCTGGGCCTTGAATGATCCAGAAGACTGGATTTGAGGAGGGCGCCTCCTGAACCCGCCTCTGTCCTCTGTAGGGACTGCACCAGATGGCAGCTTCCTGAGAGCGGGAGCCCTCAGGCCAGGAACTGAGGGTGCTCAATTCCAGCTGGGAGCCGGGGCCATGGAGTGAGGTTCACCCACTTCCCAGGAGGTTCTCAAGGGATGAGCTCTCAGGTAGAGAAACAAGCTCATCAGACCCCTCGGCCAAGGCTGCTACAGGCTCCTAGGAGACTCTCCTGCCTGTCAAGATGGTACCAAGAGCTGACAATTGGTAGTGATGCCTAATATGGGAGCTGCTAGCCATACGTGCTCCTGAGCATTTGAAATGCAGCTGTTCCCAATTACGTTGTGTTAAAGGTATAAAATATACGCCAGATTTTGAAGACGTTATGCCAAAAAAAGGTAAAAATTTTATTAATAATTTTATATTGAGTCCATATTGAAGCTATGTGTGTATATATATATATATACATTTTTTAAAAGTTTGCGATGGAGTTTTACTCTGTCACCCAGGCTGGAGGGCAGTGTCGCGATCTTGGCTCACTGCAACCTCCAGCTTCCAGGTTCAAGCAATTCTCCTGCCTCAGCCTCCCGAGTAGCTGGAATTACAGGTGCGTGCCACCACGCCCAGCTAATCTTTGTATTTTTAGTATAGACAGTGTTTTGCCATGTTGGCCAGGCTGGTCTCAAACCCCTGACCTCAAGTGATGCGCCCTCCTCAGCCTCCCAAAGTGCTAGGATTACAGGCATGAGCCACCATGCCCGGCTCATATTGAAACAATATACTATGACTACATTGGGCTAAACACATTTTTTTCACCTGTTTCTTTTTACTTTTTAAATATGGCTATTAAAATATTTTAAAATACGTTGTGGTTCATTCACATTCTGTTGCTATTCAACACTGCTGGTCTCAGGTGTAGAAAAAGGAGAGGTCTGTGGATGGTTTTTCACAGTGAAACAGGTAATGCTTAGGAATCAGGTTGAGGAAACAGAGGAGGCCTCCGATTCCAGCCATACACTGAGCCCTGACCGTGGCGGGAGACGAATGATGGCCTCACGGCCTGCCCTGTGGCCAGAGGGCGTGGCTTGCACAGCTGCTCCCTGTGCCACGTGGGCCTGGCAGGGCAGAGCAGGTTCCTGCTGGTGGAACAGCAGGTCCCTGGGTGAGCCTGTGAATGGCAAGGGGATGGAAACCGGGAGCCCAGGGAGGAGGCTTAAGGACAGATCCTCTCCAGACTGTCCCCATTACCATTCGGGGAGATGACTCATCTGAGGCCCCTGCTCTCCTCAGGCCATCATGCAGGCCATTAGGATGATGATTACTGCTCACAGTGAATCACAAGGGACCACACTGAGTATGTGTGTGTGTGTGTGTGTGTGTGTGCGGCAGGTGTTGAGCAGTGGGCGGGATTCCCGGCCAGGAAGGAAGTAGAGACAGAATGTGGGCCCCACTGTACCTGCCCACAGGGTCCTAGGGCTGCTGGGAAATGCTTCTGGGGGGACCCTGAGGCTCCCCTGGTCCCAGGCTCCTTCCCTAGCAAATCTGCAGCCAGAGTAGAAGGCGTAGGGCCTCTGAGAGCCGTGAACAAGAACAGAGTCCTTCTCCCTGTCACCCTTTCACTCCCAAAGCAGTTCTGGGCCAGGCTGTTAGGTTTCCTCCCTCTGGGTAACCCTTCCGCCCCAGAGCACAGGGATTGCCCAAGACTCTCGCAACCTGGGCAGGATGCCTGGTCCCTTGGGCAGCTGGGCCTCCCCATGGAGTCCTGGGTTTGTAGAGGAAGAGGAGCGCCCTCTGCAGGTTGGCATGCGCGAGTGCAGGCTCTACCGGTAGGAGGAGGTAGCTCATCCTGGAGGCTGCACCTTGTGGCTGTGGGAAGCCACAGATCGTGGAGAGGTCCTCTTTCCTGTGGCTACAGCTTCTTGGGTTAGAGAATACCTGATAATTCTGGACCCAGCTCCTGCTGTGTCTTTCCAACAGCTACCAGTTCTTTGAGTCGAAGTTTGTTGGGCTAAACGCATCATAGACATAGCCTTTATTGTGACTTCTAATTTCTAAGTGAGAAAACGGAGGCTCAAAGAGGTAAAGTATATTGTCCAGGGTCTCACAACTATTACCTGGAGCCCGATTCCAGAGGCCAAGGGCTAACCAGTTCACACTGCAGCCCACTTAGGGTCTGGCCTTCCAGGAAGGAAAGAAGATATGAGGACAGTCAGGGAAACAGCTCTGGTGACCTTCAGTGTGGTGACCAAGATGAGGTGGGGGCGATGGAGAAATGGAGAGGATCCACGCCATGCGACGGAAGTGACAAGAGGCCTTTGCTTTGAGTTCCCCTGAGAAGACATTTGTCAATATCTCCCCAGCACAGTTATCATGGGCTATTTCTTGCATCGCCCCCGACCACCGCCCCACACACATATGGCAGCTCCACTCCACTACACACGCACCGCTAGTCAGCCATGGGACATGCACTTGGACTTCATGCTCTCCTCCATTTCACAGAGGAGGGAACTGAGGACTAATGGAGGCTGGGATTCCCCCAGTCTCAGGTCATCCCGCTGATCACTGGCAGACCTCAAGCCTGCCTCACTCACTGAGTTAAACTGGGGTGCGAACCGAGTCTTTGCCAGGGAGAGAGATGTCAGGTGTTGCCTCTGAGCTTTCTTTAGGCCTGTGGTTGGGAGCCTCGCGCTTCCTCTTCCCAACACAACAGACCTTGTATCTCTCTTATTCAAGTTCACTGTCTCCTTTGCCTTTGTTCTGCCAGGTTCTGTAGCCCCCTTTCCTACTGAGCGAGGATTTTTGAGAACCCATTGTCACCAACTCTCCCCACCATCATCTTCATCTTCTCTGCCACTGCTGCATTACCCTCATCTCATATTCGTCACTACCATGACCTCCACTGCCCCCACCACTCTACTGTGGCCTCTAGCACGTGAGCCTCCACCATGACCTTCACTGTTGCCATGACCACCTGCCATTGCCATGGTTTCTATCCCGTGCGGTGCCAGTGTCACTATTTTCCTCCTCCCCATGACTTCCATCTCTCACCTCTGCATTGCCATCCTCTCCACTATGACTGTCACTAACATGACCTCTGTCACCTCCATGTGATCCACAGAATCACATCCAGTATCACCTCCACCATCACTGTCATCACTGCTGCCACCTCCAGTGCCTCCATTATATTAGTCCTCACTGCCGCCACGGCTCTCATCTCTTCCAAGCTCATTTTCGCCTCTGCTGTTGCCATTATCTCTGTTGTTCACATCACTACCATTACCAGGAACTTCATCACCCTCACCTCCACCTCTGCCATCTTCTCAACTGTTTCCAGCTCTATCAATTTCACCATTACCTCTCCCATGACCTTCACCACCTCCATTACCCCATCACTACCACTCTCCCCACAAAGTTCAGTGCCTAGCATTGATCCTGGGGCTTGAACAAGGAGCCCAGGCAGAGAATATCCTGCCTAGCTGGCAGACATCCTTGCCCAGATTTCTCAGAGCAGAGCATCAGCAAGCCAGGTGTTCAAACAGTCCTTCCTCTTGACCCGAAAACTGACCCTTCCTCAGGATGCTTCTGACAGGAGACAATTCAGTCCTCCAGGTCAGTCATGCCTGTACCTAAAGAGACAGCTGCTGTCTAGTTGAAAGATTGAGGCCATTAATCCAGGGCTGCCCTTGTTTACATAATGATTGCTACATTTGCATCCTATTTGCTCCCAGCCCCTGAATGCTGCACTATGGGTGTTCGGGTACCATTTGCATATCACTGCAGGTGAGGGTCAGACCTTTGAGGCTTTAGCTCTTCTTAATTCTCTAAAGAAATTCTTTGATGTGCTGGCTTAGAATAGAACTTGGAATGCTTAATTCTAGAGTCATTCAGCTGAAGGTGGGAGGGTAACGTGGTCCATTCCAGAGCTCTTGGAAAGAGGGCAGCATTGGTGTGTTCTGGAGAAGAGCAGTAATAGGGGAGCTGGCTGCAGAGACAAGCTCTGCTCTTGGATGTCAGTTCAGGACAGTGCCCTGCACAGTCACTCCTGTCCTCTCTGGGCCGAAATTACTCACTGCGAGGACTTCCTTGAGCTCCCTCTAAGTGGAAGGGGTCAAACCCGCTGATGATCACTAATCCGCCTTCATTAAGCGCCTGTTCTGAACTCAGTTGTTCTCAATCCTGACAGCACTGTAGAACCACCTGGGAGCTTTTGAGAAAGACCAGTGCCCTGGCCCCACCCCGCAGATACTCTTTTTTAATTGGTGGGCCCTGGGAATTGGTTATTTTTAAAAAGCTCCCTTGGTGATTCTAACGCACAGACCAGACTAAAAGCTATTGCTTGTGACTCCGCCCTCCTGTGCCTGCCACCAGCCTCCCTCATTTCTGGTTGCTGATCTCTTCCCCACTACAAGCTCAGTGAGCCCCAGGGTCTTGCAGGACAGTTTGGAGCTAGTGCTTTTGTTTGAGGTCCCAGAAATAAGTCTTTTTCCCTCTTAGGCAGTGTGGCTGATGGTGCTTGGCACTAACTGGAAATTCCCTCCTCTCTGCCTCGTCTCGTTCCATCCAGGGTTCTCTGCCCTGGCAGCTCATCCAGAGAAAGGTCTGCAGGGGCAGGGGTAAGGAAGAGAGGCTACTCCTGCACAACCCTCCTCCACCCTGTTTCCCAGAGCTGCACAGCTCTCCCCTCACACAGTTAGCCCACCCTAGCTGCCCAGGCTTTGCTGCTGCCACTTCTGTGTGGGACCAGCCAGCCCCATCTTGGGTCCCCACACTCACTCCTGCAGAATGACTTCCTGCAACCCAGATCCACAGCCCACTCCTCGTGCTAGAGAAGGAATGCAGAAGGAATGTTCAGAGCTTTGTTTCAAAACAAGATGCAGTAAACATGGCTGCATCGGGCCCTCTCACACTTACTGGGGTCATCAAAGGCACAGAGAGGGATGAGGGGAGTAGGACAGAGCCTCCTGCACACACCATCCCCTGTCATCCAGCCCTGGACCATCTCGGCCCATTGGTGGGGCCTCAGCTGCCAAGGGCAGGGTGGCCTGTGAGATGAGGGCCTGCTCTGCAGAGGACCAGATAGGAGACTCAGTGTGGGCTGCAGGAGAATGGCAGACCCCAAGTGAGACTGTGGGCAGGGTAAGAGGTGAACATGAGAGCTGCCCAAGAGCTGACACTGTGGCGTGATGGTGGGGCCCCGGGGTTTGCCCATCAGCATTCGAATCTTGACTTTGGCAGTCACTAGCTGTGTAACCCAGTGCCTCAGGTTCCTCACTGGTAATGAGAGGGTAAGGACTGCACCTGCTTCTGAATCTGAATTCAGTCATGAGGGTGAAATCAGAATCAGCATTCTGATTCCGTGAGATAAAGCATGTGAGTGCTTAGCACAGGGCGTGGAACATATTAATTACTTAATTAGTACAGCTTCTGTATAACTGTGAGGGGAGGGGTCATGTGCCCTTGTTCGTGACCTCCTGAAGCTCCAGCCCACCAGCTGTCCTTGGGGTTGGGTCCTGGGGAGTGGAGGCCCTTCCTGGTAGCTATGTCCTTCCTCCTGAAAGGAAGGAGTGTCCCTTCCTCCCCAATGACCAAAGGTCTTGTAGCTTCAGGCCAGGACTGGGTTCTGCTGGCAAGCCTGAGGGTGGGTGTAGAAGCCCCCTTTCTTTCTTCCTCTCTCAGCAGGGAAACACAGACCCTGGGGCCCAGAGAACTTGGGAGTTTAATTCACAGTGCCTCTGTGCAATTGTCAGTGGGTAGGGAGCTATTATCCTAGCTCCAGGAACAAAGAGTGGCCTTGGGGTCATTCAATGTGTCCAGAGAAGAAGAAATAAATGAATGAATGCTCCAGGGAAGAGGCTTAGAACAGGGAAAGAAAGAGACGTGGGGGCGAACTGGTAGCCTGGCCCCCAGGCCTCAGACCGTCACTGGCCTGAATGTGGGGCTTCACCAGGATCTGCCCCTCTCCACCCCAGGTCTGCCTGTCTCCTGCTGTTATTAACCTGCTGTCCACGGTAGCCATGGCACTTAGGCTGTTCATGATGAGGGGTGCCTACAGGCCCATGACGAGCCGTCCTAAGCACCCCCTCAGCTTCTCTTCCATGCTTGTCAGTGCCCAGAGTCCAGAGGGGGGCCACAGAGGCATGGAGCTGGTGTGTCAGTGCTGCCTAAGCCTCCACTCACCTGGCCGGGTAGTGGCAGCACCTGGGCTCAGCACAACTTTGCAACAAAATCAGAGTGGGCACCAGGAGTAGGGAGAGGCCAGGCAGTGGGAGCAGGCAATTCCGAGCCTGCGGGGGGCATGGGGGCTTCCCCGGCCTCCAAGAGTGCAGAGATGTCTGGGTCCATAGCCGTGGCTGCGTGGCTGTAGTTGCGCCTGGGAGGGTGAGGCTCCCACCCCTTCAACATGGAAGGGGGCGGGGCTCCCACCCCTCCAACTTGGAAGGGGGCGGGGCTCCCGCCTGTTTCCGGCTCCCACTGGCTCCATGGGGTGTGCAGCCCTAGCTACGCCTCCCCCACTGCAGCCGGCATCATGGCAGCAGCTGCTCCAGATGGGCTGCCACTGCTATCATTAGAGCATCCACATGGACTAAGACAGCACTCAATAAACACATGCTTAAATAAGCCGTCTAGACCCTAACATCACACAAACTCAGGCTCTAGGATTTCAGTGCTTCCTAGAGTTCTGTCTCTGAAATGGACCCTACTAGAGAAAAATAACACTGGGCTGTATAAATGATAAACTAAGTGAACCAGAGAACGGGGAACGAATGAATGATGCAGCCCAGCGTTATTTTTTAGGATCTGCGTAGCTGCACCGTGGGGAGATCCGAATCTATAGTCCACTGGGCTGGGAGTGCTGCGGATGAGCTGAGAGAAGCGCCACTCTTCCAAGACTCTTTCTTCCGTCACTCCAACGCCTGGGGTTTATCTGAATCTGGATCAATTCGGTGTCAAGACTTAATTCACCTCATCCTTAAGACCTAACAGGTTTTCAACGGTGTGCCCTAGTACACAAGAGGCTCCTTGGAGATAACAGGAAATGATGTGAAGTTCAAGGAGGGGGGCTTGAGAGGGGTTATGGGAGGAGGGGCCTCTGGGATCTCCACACAGACTTCATTCACTGGGCTCCTGGGAAGGACTGAGTAATAATGAGGCTCCAGTGATCTTAAAAACATGTTTGGCAGCAAGTGGTCTAGAAGGCGAGTTCTTACATGTTTGTTCTGAAATAGATGTTTGGCATTGTGTGGAGGTCCCAACCAAAAGCAATTGGCCATCTAATGCCACCGGTCTAAAAGAAGCATTAGAAAATGTCCATCTGATGTTTCTATTGATTCTTCTCTTCCCAAGGCCAAAACTAGCTCAGCAAGATGTCTTTTGCTCTGGTTCTCTACCTCTCTGGCAAAATGCAAACAGTTTCATCCTTGGAGAACTGTCTTTCATGCAGGAACCCTTTTAAATAAACTGCCTTAGAAACGTCAAAGCAAAGGAGAAGCTTAGTATATGAATTTACCCCTGTGCCTTCCTGCCTAGCAAACACAAGCTCTTTAGCCATACAGAGAAGATGTTGCTCGGGGGACGGGCCCTCATTTTTCAGCATTCCCCCCACCTTCCAGCAAAGACACAGCAGCTAAGAGACTCAGAGCTGGCCCTGGATGGGAGACTGTCACCTGAGGGGAAGGAGACCAGGCACTAACTGGGGACACAATGCCTTTGGAGTGATGGTC
This sequence comes from Cheracebus regulus, assembly GCA_963574635.1. Taxonomy (NCBI): domain Eukaryota; kingdom Metazoa; phylum Chordata; class Mammalia; order Primates; family Pitheciidae; genus Cheracebus; species Cheracebus regulus. The sequence continues at coordinate 1,675 of CAUYQU010080929.1, read as the reverse complement.
ACTAAGAGTGACAGGATAGGAACAGAGGGAGGGGCAGATGGCTGAAGAGTGAGAGGGATGGTCATGCCTTACCCTTAAGAACCAGTTCACAGCAAAAGCAAAGGATCCCTCCTGCCCATATGTTAGCTCTCCCGAAAACTTGTAGTCACTAAGCAGGCTGTGTGTGTGTTGGGAGGGTAGGGGGGTGGGGTGGGTGTGTTGCTGATCAGCTCTTGGGGGCACCCAGTCAGCCCCAACCCTTCTGCAGTTTCAGCCTCTCTAGGCCATCTCCATGTCTTTCCTCGGGGGAACCCCTCTGAGAGGCCAGCCAGAGCATGGGGCAGGCTGGGCAGGGGCTCAGGGCTGTGGCATAGCCCAGGGCAGCAGGTGGGATGCACCTTTTCTTCACAGAGCAACTGACTGCCTGGCCAAGGGCAGAGCATGCATTCTCAAGAGAGACTGATTGAGGCTGGAAAATAAAATGTAGCTTGAGTACACATTTACAGGCTGATAAATGAAGGCACAATTATGAGGGAGGCTTTGAAACCAGGAAGAGAATCGCCTTCCTCCCAGAGATTTCTTCCTCCCAGGGCAGCCCCTTCCACCAACTAGCAGGAAATCTCTGGAAAAATGACTCAATTGTGCCATTGAAATGACAGGACTCAGGGGAGCAGTGGGGCAGGGGCAGAGTCCCAGGGCCAGCCTTCCTCTCAGGACCTGAGTCCAGATGAACTAATCCTTATTGAATGTGCTCCGTTTTGTCTTCCACAGGGGTCTGGAAGTCTCTCAGAGTTGGTTCTCCTCTAATCATTTGTTTCCAGATGTGGATCCACGGAAGCCTTGGAAATCCCTCAGTCAAGGAGGAGCCACTGACCCACACAGTCTCTTCCAGTGAGCACCCTCCCTAGCCTCAGCACGCGCCTCTCAGCCAGCCAGCCTCTGTTCCAGTCGTACGACCCTGTCTCAGTCCTCATGTGCCCCCCAGCCCCCAAGGTCAAAGAAGACATAGTGCCCACCATAAACCGTTATTCCAGAGGGCTGTTTATATTGCAGCTGTTTTACCTACTCCCTCACTCCGGTGCCCCTGACCTTCATCCTGTCCATCAAGGGCATCAGTCCACTGTGGGCGTTAGTGTCCTCAGAGGAAGAAATCCTTTAATGTCTGAGGAACCTAAGGAGGCAGGTAGGAGGTGAGCAGATATTGGTGTGTGGCTTTCATTCTTCAGTTCTTCTAAGCAGCAACATTCCCCTGACCCCAGGTGCCCAGACCTGTGCTCAGACCCACTGGGGTGGACACAGGGAATAGGGGATGAGGGCTGTGCTCTCAAGAAGCACAGCCTGCTCAGGGAGAGAGGAGCTACATGCACAAAGAGCAAGACCATGAGGAGCAACGTGCATGGGTTGGTGGTAGAGAGCGTGGCACAGTCCGTGTCTTTGAAGTTGAATGCATCTGCCATGGGCTGCATTTGGGAGATCAGGGAAGGCTCCTTGGATGAAGGGGAGGAGGAGGAAGGGAGGAGGAGGAAGGGAGGAGGAGGAAGAGGAGGAAGAGGAGGAGGAGGGGAGGAGAAGGAGGAGGAGGGGAGGAGGAAGAGGAGGGGAGGAGGAAGAGGAGGAGGGGAAGAGGAAGAGGAAAAGGAAGAGGAGGAGGAGGAGAAGGAGGAGGAGAAGGAAGAGGAGGAGGAGGAAGAGGAGG